>JAPZEB010005784.1:0-13199 GCA_029783705.1 Chaetodon striatus
CAATGATCTTTGGTTTAATGTTTTTGGTGCTGCAGGGACGATGTTGTTCAGAAGTCCGACCTGAAGTTAGCCCTGGTTCCCTCATAAAAATAAAAAAACAAGCAGGATTTACCATTGGATTTTGGAATATTGCAGAAAATAAACCCTGTGACCACGTGCCAATGACCAAATCACAGCTGTGCTGATGTTCAGTTCGGCAGCTCTCCCTCTCCTGTGATTTTGCTTCAGTGACATCTTTCTTGTGTTGCAGCTGCTCAGACAGAAACACTGAGAGTCACACTGAACCTGCAGGACTCTGAACTCAGGTACATTAAATATACACAGAGGAACAAACAGTGAGTAAGAGCAAATGATACCTGCAGGTTAAACACACACACACACACACACACACACACACACACACACGGTCTTGTACTTCTATCTTTGGAAAAGTGAACCACCACATCACCTGGCCATCGAGACAGAAGACAATAAAAATAAAGGGAAAGTTCACCAATTTTCAACCAGCTGTCTGTCATCACAGTGTGTGTGCAGATGGACGTGTCTGGCTCCTCCCGTGCTGCCACCAGCACCCAGACCTTCACTACTGGACGGGCATGGAGCTCCAGGGGAAGCCAAACACCAGCACAGCTGTTTCCTGTACAGCAGGTTGGTCTTTGTTTCACTGTTATAATCACTAAACAGCAAAAACAGCTGTGTTTATATTCAGTAGGCTATACTGTTAGTAGCTAGCTAGCTAACCCTACACTTTTTAGGGTTTGATTTAGATTGAGGTAGAAATGTATATATCTCCTTCCAGCCTCTGCAGGTAACGAGTGTCATAAACACACGACGAGCTTCAGACAGTGTTTAAATCCACAATATCAGCCTCAAAATGATGGAAATCTGAAACACTGACAGGAGAGTCTATGGAGCACAGCCGTGTAGTTGATGCTATGCTAAGATTGGCCAGTCTGTATTCAAGGGGCGGGACTTTGCAAAGGGTCAGTGGTAACCTGAACCTTAAACCAAGGCTTGACCCGCCAAATGGCCAAAAGTGTCCTCACTCGGTCAGTTAAAAACGTTGGTCCCCACCATGTGCAAGTGCAGGTACACACACACACACACACACACACACACACACACACAGTCTGATTGAAATGTCATCAGTGAAACAGGAAGAAGCAGCAGAGATGAAGAAGACAGAGTTTCTCCTTCTGACCTTTGACCTCTCTGCTCCCCTGGACTTCCTGCCAACCCTGTCACATCAACAGGAAGGAGCTGAGGTCAGTGGTGTGTGTGTGTATGTGTACAGTGGAGGTCAAAGGTCAGGAGGAGACTCACACTTGAGCTGAAGACTCAAAGACTGTGACAATAAGACCTGACTCACAGAGAGCACACACACAGCTGTGAGGTGAACTGACCCCTTAAAAACGCCTCTTTGTGATTGATCATTCATACTGAACTGGGCCAACTGGTGCGGTCCATCAGAAGGACAGTATTATTTCTGCAGCAGTCTGATGATGATAGTTCAGATTTTAAAATGAAGTTGAAGTGTTGTTGCATTTTATTTCTCTGCAGCAGCTCTGTGTGCTTTCAGGGAGGAGGCTAATGCTAATGCTAACAGTCACTGTCGGTTCAAACAGGAAGCCTGCAGGACACACACACACACACACACACTCCCATCATTAGCATGTTAGCTTAGCGCTGTGACTCAGCTGATGAGCAGTATTATAAATATTTACAGTCATATTTTTAGCTGTTGTTTCACTGAACAGACGTCTGTTTCTATTTTTAACTCGTCACCACGTCAGCGCGTCCTGCTGCTTTTATAAACTCTGATGTTATTACATATAATGATTTAATGTGCAGTAAGAGTGACTGTGTCAGACTGCATCACCTCACACATGATCAGTTTGTTTGTTTGTTTGTTACTGTGACATCAGGTCAGGGGCGTAATTTACTGGGGGACAGACTTTTTCAGAGGACACTGTTTGACTCTTTCAACAGTCTGACGTTATTTTAAATAAAGGTATTGAAAATGACGTGGTGTTTGTAGCCTGTATTATAAGTTATAGGAAAATACGTAGAGAATGAATGGAGAGGATGGAAATAAGAAAGTGCTGCAGCAGTGAGTCCTACAACCCAGAAAAAAGTTAGCATGTTAGCATATTAGCACTTATATTAGCACATTTACAGCTCAACGTTAGATTTTTTACTCAATTTAGACTTCAAGAATCATAAAGTGGTGTTTATTAGTGAAGATTATCTGACTGAACAAAACCTGGAGGTATCATTACTGTTCAAATCCAAAATCCAATCAAAAAATCAAGTTAGATTTTTGGCGATTGAACCAGGGTGATGCCAACTTTGACATTGACCTACGGAAGAACGTCCCCGCTGCGCTCTGTAACTCAAAAACTCAAAAGAAAATCAAAAATCTGTATAAAATCTTTAAAAGTGGTAACAGTATCTGTAACAGCTGAACGTGGAGTGTCTGGTTTAAACAGTATATTACGCTCTAAACACTGATCCTGGTTCAGGATCGCAGGGGGGACTGAAGACAGGGTACACCCTGAACATGTCACCAGACTATCACAGGGCCGACACAGGGCCTTACCCAAACCACCCCTCTCCCTACCCACATTCACTTGGTTTCTGCGGAGTGTCTGCCACAGTGAGTGTCGACCCAAGTCAATTAGTGAGGAGTGGAGATGAGTCATAAAACCCTCCAATAGCGAGCCTGCACCAATGCCGACTAACTGAGCATGTGCAACGCCATATTAGGTTCGTCATGACAGAAGTGCCGTACAATATAAGTTCCACAACAACCCTTTCAAACGCAACCTGCTCAAACTAAGACAGACATTTATAGGCCTGCTGTCATACAGATGTTAACATCTTAAAGGTTACCTTATATAAAGGATAAAATATGCCCTCCTCTAGTCTCTAGAAAACAGTCGCCTTCATTTGATTGTGGTGCTGAATATTTACAACTGTCACAAAAACAGTTTCTAAATATCAGAGTGAACAGACCAAAGATGTTTACAACAAACAGAAAAGAAAAGGAATGCTGCCAAAGAAGCTCCATGGTTAGTTTCTCTGTTATAAAGAATATTTAATGAGTTTTAATGAGTTTCATTTTGGAGCCAGCCTCAAGTGGACATTAGAGGAACTGCAGGTTTTGGCTTCATGTTCCAGCCCTGGAACTGCTTGTAAACTTTCACACACACTCACACATCGCTGGCTCGCCATCAATTTGAGGGTTCGCTATCTTACGCAAGGACACTTCGACATGGGGACTGGAGGAGCTGGAGATGGAACTGCCGATCTTTGGACGGCGTCTACCTCCAGAGCCACAGCCGTCCCCACATTGAGAGGTTACTTTGCAGATTTTATTTTTTATTTTTTTATGATAATTTTTGGGCTTTTTTGCCTTTAATGGACAGGACAGTATGTTAAGTGTGAAGGGGGGAGAGAGGGGGAGAAACGCAGCAAAGAGCCGCAAGAACCAGGAATCGAATCCGCAGACGCTGCAGCAAGGACACAGCCTTTTTTACATGGGGTGCCTGCTCCACCCACTGAGCCTCTGGGCGCCCCACCTTACAGACTTTCAATCAGCTTTGTGTCAAAACAATGTGGGTGGTTTGTGTAAATGAACTATGGTAAACTTCCTTGCGTCCAACCAGGCCTAGACTCACAAAATGCATCATCCTGCGGAGTTTCGCTGGCTCTCGGGCTGTTGCTCAAACTGCACTCCTGCCTGCCAGCCACGCCACCACCACAGAAACAATGAGTATAGACACAGATCCAGAGACAGACACGCCTCTGTCTCTCTCAAAGTGAGACCAAACTCTGATCAAACTGTAAAACTAAGCAGCACTGATCAAAAATAAACCAAGATTCTGTCACTGCGCCGCCTGTTTCTCTCCTTAAATGTTTTCAGAAACATATTTTAGCTCATGGATTAACTGTAATACCAGATCGTTTGTTACCAGCCGGCCGCCATTGTGTCAGACTGAGAGTTCGCATTACATCACTCACCAGTGGGAGATTTTATTGGTCCAGTGCAGCACAGTCTGATTTAGGTCTTCTACCTTCTGAGGAAAGGCCAATGCCAGAGTCCTTTTCCTCTGTCTTCTCTGGTCACGTTGCGCCAGTTTCAGAAGTATTTGTGCTTTTCTTTTGCAGAGACGGCACAGTTTTATAAAGACACCATCATTCAGCAGTGACATAACCAAACGCTGCCTGGAAGGAGCTGTTCATCAATCATCAACAAGAAACATGAAAAACACCAGCGTGCTCCTTCATCAGAGAGCGCTTCATATATTTACCTTCAGGTTCATGAGGTGAACACAGGTGACAGCAGGTCAGGTAACAGCAGGTCATACAGGGTCGCTGGTTATCCTCCCTCCTGTCCTTCAGTAAACACTCAAACCTGCTGCTGCTGTGCAGCTGAGCTGCAGCTCTGTCACATGATCTCAGGTGTATTCATGCTGTCAGACACAGAGTGACGTCTCACCTGAGCTCACCTGCTCAGCATCACCTCAGCCGGGATCAAAGTGACATCACTGGGAAGTCAGCTGGACGTCGTGTGGAGACAGGTGACGAGGTGCTGGTATGTTTGTGTAAACATGTGAATTCAACAACATGTTTCTGTTCCACTTCCTGTTTGTGCATCAGGGACAGAGGCGCGTCATGTTCAGTCTCAGTCTGCTGTAAACAGACTCCCTCTGATCCAGGTCCAGATCCCGGAGGCCTGTCATTTCCCAGAAGTCTGCAGGGCTGAGAGGCTGCAGAGGGAACAGCCTTACATGGTCAGTGTGTGTGTGTGTGTGTGTGTGTGTGTGTGCAGAATTTCAAATATGCAAGAAACTGAAAGCATTAAAAAAGATGTTATGAAACAGAACAGAGACTCTGAACGTGAACAAACATCCTGCTGGTGTGTTTGCTGTCAGTGTGATCTGCCTCACGTGCCGTCTGCTTTGCAACACTTCAGGTGTTTTCAGGTAACGACGTGAAGACAAAGCGCAGCTGCCTCTCAGGTATTTTACTGCTGTCGTCTGAGTTCATGACACAAAGCGGAGGTTAACCACGGCTCAGAGGCCTCATTAAACGTCTGTTAATATAAACAAAGAGGAGCTGACATGAACTCACTGAACTCATCACATTTCCTCTAGTAACTCAACATGCTCTCATCCCAACTTGTGGACCTACACGTCTAAATATGACGCGCTGGGTACCCTCCTGCGTCAGTTTTGGAGGTTCACAGACTGTGTTTCATTTGTATTGTCTTTAGGTTTCCTTCCTTTGGTTTAGGCAACAAAAGCATGTGGTTACAAAAAACATCATGGTTTGGCTCGACATTCACACGGAAAATGGACACTGAGCTCCTGGTTGCATTTTGCAGTTTGTCTGACCCCGCCCCCACTCTATACATGTTTTGTCACTCTTTACATTATGGTTGTTGCAGAGCGTATCATATCATCATAAAGGGTGACTCTCCGCGTTGATGTCTGATGCTGTGAAAGCGGTTTCTGGTAAGTTTCTGGTAAATGACCATCACTTAAATCAAGCGAGCCTCTTCGCTGTTGGAAATTTTGTTTTAGTTTTGTCACAATATAAAAGCTGTGTTTTCTGTTTCATAAAAAGTAACGTTACAAACTTAAGAAGTGTGTAAGTACTCAGCCATCGTGGTTACGTTTCTGGTCGGATCTCGAGCAAACAGCTGATAGCTACGTGTTTTGTTTACATGGCGTAACAGATTTGATGGATTTAATGTGGACGGAGAGCGCTGATGTTACACGATGCTTCGCGATAGTCGGACGCTAGGTTGAGCGGCTGCTGAGTCATGTGCGACACCTGGTGCGGTCCGGTGTTTGGCTTAATATCAAAATGGTATAAAAATCTTCACACCATCCCATCTCTATTTTTACGGGATTAAAAATGCAAAATACTTAGATAGAAAAACTAAAGTTGATTTCAGATCACATTTCCACTGATCCTCTGGGGAGCAGGAACATGTTCAGGACATTTTCTGGTAACGTGACCTTTTTAAATTTGTTGAGTATTAATGTGCATGTTGTCAGATTCTCTCTCCTCCCTCGATGATGTCAGTCCACTCAGTTAACTTTGGTTTTATTTACTGCGATTTGAAGATCTGAGATTTCTGCCTTCACAACAGAGGTGAATTGAGTTAAATCCTGACATTAAAAAACAGCAACAACAGAGTCCCTGTTATTCGGAATAATCGCCTGGAGACACTTTTCATTGGACCTATTTTTCTACAGTGGTCTCTATAAAACTGTTGAATGTAAACACAATCTGGTTTCAGTGCACACAAACATGACATTTAGTCAGATTTTCTCATGTGACCAAGCGGAAAATTAAATAATATAAAATGTGTGTAACAGAGAAAACAATAAAACAATGTACAGGATGTCTGGCAGCATTTATTCAGTCTTCATAATAAACCAGGCTAAAATGAAAAGTGATAAGGTGATCAAATAATGCTGCGGCTCTTTGTCTACTTCAGGACTTTGACTTTTGCCCCAGTTTGGCCTCTGGTTTGTCGCCAGTGCTGCAGTGACCAGATGATAAGGACACGCAGGAGGAGAGGAAATGTTCACTGTTTCCATGACAAAAGACTATTGTGTCGTCTGAGTCGACTTGAGAAAGGCTGCGGTGAGCGGCGCTCAGCGTTCACATCAGGACAACAATATATGAGACAGAGGAGAATAGAGGAGGATAGAAGGCGAGGAGGGATCAGAGCCAGAGTCAAGGACACATCAGTCTCTCTGTTGTCTTGAGGGAGGTCGGGGCATGCTCACTTCTCACCAGGACAAAGACAGGAAGACGTTAGGACTGGACATGATGCTGGGAGAGTTTTGTCTCTCACCAACCTCCATGAACATCTGGATGTTAAAGTCCTGCTCTGTGATGGAGGCCCAATCCCATTTCTTCTTTTTACCCAGAACCCTCATTTTTAAAGTGCCCATTAGCAGAGTCACAAAGTGCAGTGATTAAAAAGACAACCCTTCAAAACCCTGATACATCATCAGTTCTCGTCATTGCCATTACATAAATAGACGTGACCGGCAACAATAGAGATATCTGATGGAGGTGAAAATGCATGGATGCTTGCAATTTGTTCACAACCTAGGTATCAGACTATCAATCAATCAGTTATTAACAGGCCACTACCAGTGCTGTGTAGGCTAACATTAGCAACCCATGCTCCAACCCTGCCACCCTGCACTGTCATTAGAGGCGCGCTAACAAGTGCAGCAACTTCACAAATGGTCTTAAGTTTAATTTCAGGCATCATATGCTGTCAAATATGACGTGGGACATATGATGTGCTAGGTTCCCTCCTGCGTCAGATTTAGATGTTCAGAGATGGTGTGTCAATTTACGCTCATTACATGCATTTTGTCTTTTCAAAATAAACTTCCGTTGTCGCAGAAAAGAAAGCAGTTTCTGCTCGTTCAGTGCATACAGTCTTTTTCAAATTAAACCAAGGATGTAGGTAAAACACTTGTTTTTAGGTTTATTTCCTAAAGTCTGGACAACAAAAGCAGGTGGTGAAAAACATCATGGTTTGGTTTTAAATAAGTACGATTGTTACTGATGTAATGTCATGCCATGTGACACCGTAGCATGCTACACATGCTGTTATTAAAAAATTCTATTGACTTTTGGATTCGCATGGCACATGAACAGCTGGGTCTCAGGTGAACGTCTGAAGTTTCCACCTCCCCTCTGACCCTCCGACCCCTCCCAATGTGCACTCTCTAACTCTCTATACTACTGTAGTTGCTGGCCACCGCCTGGTGCCATACATATCACAAGGTGCGTCTGTGTGTTGGTGTCTGACGTCAAGATACTTGACGAGTTGCAGGTGAGAACAAGCTGATCATGCACAAATCAGCAATAACAATGTAACGTTAGCTCACTAGCTAGTTTGCTTCCAAGACATTACCATACTACAAGTGATGTTTTTGCTCTGCTTGTTATAAAGAGAGGACCCCAAGACACCAAAACAACAATAACTAAGATGGTTATCGTAATCTTTAAATCTTTATTAAAGGCACCTAGATTAAACACCTGGATGTGAACATGCAAAACAGAGGGGCAAGGGATAAAATATCTGAGCAACTGTCGTCAGCACAATAAACATGGTTCGGGTTTTTCCGATCTTTCTTCCTGCGTGCCGTCTGGACTTTGATGCACAGGAAGCAGCCAAAACATCGACCCTGGATGTCACGATGTCTCTGAGGAGAAGGAGTAATCCCATCAGGCACCACTGCACGCCTCTGGTGCGTAACAATCAGCCGTATGGAGGATAAAGTGTGAGCTCTGGTCTGTGATCATCATAAGACCAGCAGGAAGATAAATCAGCGTCTTGTTTCATGAAGGAGTTCATGCACAGAAACATTTTTCTTACCATCGGAAGACCTCGACCTCACGTCACCTCCCCTACATCTGAAATACTGTTCAACTGAGTCTGCAGGCCTCTTGGTGTGATCACGACATTTTAAAATAGAAATCAGTGCAGTACTTGATCAGATAAAGAAAGCTCTGAAACAAGTGTTGTTGCACCATGTCAGGCTCAAAGAACTGTGGTTTAACCTGCTGGTAACAACATATTCAACAAACACTTTATACAAAGTACAGAAGTATTTAATGTTTTCACACTCATATGCACTACAAGGGAAAGAAGAGTTTAGCCATTATGAACATTTGGTCATAATTTCAAGGAAAAAGTTTACAGTTTGCATCCTGCAGCATCTGACCAGTTGACTGTAAATAAACTGAGGAAAGCAAGAGCCTTGAAAATTATTGCTCTTAAGTTTTGTATTTGTTTACAAGAAAACTAACATTAAGAGAACAGGGACTGTTTAACTGTATAAGAAAAAAAATCTAAACATTATGAGAGTAAAGTAATAGCTCAGTTTTACGATAGTTTAGCTTTACGAGAGCTGTAACTTATCACAAAATATAAATTTTATTCTTGAATCCCTACATAGTTATTATATTGTGTGTATGTGCATTGTCTGTTAGTATTTAACATTTTATTGTTTGATAATCGCTCAGCAAACACTTAATTAAGTTAATTAATTACTTTGCATGTAATCAGGGGAGATGTTTTTTTCTGAGTGGAACAAAGTTGAGTTAATTCTCATGTTGACAACAGATGGTGGACGCAGTGAAAGGCTGACGAAGGATAAACTCCACATGTTTGACGAGAAATCTTTATCTTAATGTGGAGAAACAGTATCCTCCACTAGCTCTGGTCGGTCTGTATTAAACTGACAGATGTGAAAGATGAACAGTTTCCCAACTCTCTCTGACCACTTGCAGCTCTGCAATCTGTCATCAACACGCAGATCCAGGCTGCTTCATTAAAAACAGATGATTGGCTGCTAATTGGGCGTCCTCAGCCTCCCATCCCCCCACGTCCCAATCATTCCCCATCCTGTCAGGGTCTGCTGGGCCTCGCTGGGCCTCGCTGGGCCAGCTGCTGCCTGTCTGAGACTCCCAGAGCCTGCAGACAGACGGAGCCTCGACAGCAGCCCAGTCTCCCAGGAGAACAATAACACTTACACCATAATTACTATTCATTACAATTATCATTACAGTATTTAACCTCGGACAAATTCACAGTTCCAGGTCAGTGCTCCTATAAAGTTTTCTCACTCTTTTCAAATGTTTAGAAAATTAAGTTTCAAAAGAATTCAATAAAAGTACATTTTAAATGATGGTAGGTGAGCTCAGTGGAGCTGACTCTCTCTGTAAAGACAGAATGTGTAGTGCTGCATGAGGTTCAATAAATATGTAGTAACACACTGTCATTTTTTCCCCAGAACATAGAGAGCGACATGGATCAAATTAATGCTGCTGTATTAGTTAACATCAAAATCCTAAATGGTATGGTTAAATATAACGGAATGTAATGGAACATACTTCTTTGGAACATTAAAATAATATGCATTAAGAAACTGTCAGTCTTTCACCCTCCTGCAATGAGCTCCTCATTATTTTCTTTATCAGAGAGCATGGAGTCCTGCAGGATCACAGCGTGCTCAGACTGCAGCATCATGATGTGATTAATGATGTGCTTCTATTTAGCTCGAACTCAGAGACTGTTTACCTGCTCAGAACAGTGAGTGCCTTCACTCGGATACATGATGTGACACGTCCTCTGCAGGAGATAATCATTGAATATCAAACAAAACAAAGTGTTCCCTCAGTGAAATATTTAACACAGATACAGACTGAGGAGGGATGACAATATATCATGTGACACACTTGTTAACTTACTTAGGTTAGTTAAGTAACTTCATTATTTTGACCCAAACTAAGGTCTTTTTTTCTTTCTTCTTAAACCTAGAGTAGTTTTGGTGGCACAACCTACATTTCCTGTGAACACTAAACTTTATTTTGAAAAGACACTGTGGCATGTAACAAGCTAAAGCTGACACGGAAACTGCCACGTCCATAACTGACGCTAAAGGGGTACGTAGAGCGTCATAGTTTGAAGTGTAGGTCCACGACGAGTGTGGAGTGAGAAAGAACGTATTCTACCTTTGATACTGTAAACGCTAATGTGTCCTGCTTATAGATGTATCAAGACACCTGGATACAGCAATGGCGGCAAGGTCCCATTCATCCATATGAAAGTTGCTCAATGGCGCTTAAAGTCAAAGAAGCTCAATTTCCACATTCTGAAATAATCTGGATGATTGGCACTGCCCACGCATTGTGGAGCTCCTACAGCAAACGAGGGACGCGGTTTAGCATGCTACTAACTTGATTGGAGATATAATGATTTAACTTTGCATCTTTTCTAGACTTTCAAAATGTTATCAGACTGAATTAATTAAATCCCGAGAGTGAAATGAATCATTTGGCGAAGGTTTTGATGCTCAAAACAGTTCATCTACTGATTTATAGACGACTCTTTCACAATGTAAGTCAAAAAGTCTTTTTGGGCCCTGAGGCATCACGTGACAGACCCGGGAGTTGTAACGTCACTGTTTGACCGCTACATAAATTAGCCTCAAAGCCCAGCGCACTTCCTGGGAGCCTGGTCCTGCTGTGTCGAAAAGGATGTGCCAGAAAAGGTCACCAATGCAGGACATGGTGGTGGCTTTGCTGACAGCATGCCAACTTTGTCGTGCCAATCTTAACAGCTGGAATAAGCCGTACGTGTCGGTCTGTTTTGGGTCTGGAAACACTGGTGGTTTCTTAGCTAGCCCCGGGTAAACAAATCTGTTGCTTGTCTCGTGACAGACGTGATAACTACGCACAGAGCCCTTTGACCTTCTAGTGGAGGTGACGCAGGAAGTAACGGAATCTGATGTGACGTCACATGAAAAAAAGCTGTTTAAACAATGTGAGCAGTGCTCAATTTTTTTTAAAGATGGAACCAGGTCATGAAAGAAGTTGCTCCACACACCACCAGTGGCATATCAAAAATGTATTAATATTTGGATATGGTCTTGGTAGTGTCGTGACTTCTCACCGGGCTAGTTGGCTAAGTACTGTAGCTGGAGAGCTAACCGCTAACACCACCCAGCTAAGAAAATGCCAGTGTTTGACAGTCACAATGTCTCTGAGCTTCTTTCTATTATCTTTGTTTTGGATCATTTACTCATCCGGACATCTTGTTCTGAAGTTACTGAAGACAGGAAAACAATCCTGCTTATCATTAGCTTGCAGGTTCGTTAGCTCTGTTGCTAACGGTAAGATTAGTTTAGACAGTTTATTACAGGTTGTGTCAGTATGATATCCTCCTGTGTCCTCAGTGTGTGTTACTCAGTTATACAAAGAAGCTTTAATAACCGAGGTTCAGCTCAGGCTTTCTGTGAACTCAAAGGTCGGCTGTGAACAGCTTGCTGTCTGTCAACACTGCAGACTTGTGGGTAAAAGTTAACCAAAGTTGAGCTGTAGAGGAAAACTGAGCGTGGATGATCAGAGTTTATAGTGAGACGTCACAGTTGTGACAGCTGGTTGTGCAGAGCTGCAGCAGTAAAAGCATTCACATGACTTTTAGATGGTTAATCAGTGAAAACCAGCAAAAATCTGCGTCCAGCTTCCACTCAAAGATTTCTGTCTCTGTGATAATAGAGTTTTGTGTTTCCCAGTGTCTCTGCAGGCAGAGGTCAAATCAGGTCATCTCATCATCTCTTTAGTTCTCCTCAGGACACCAGTGGACAAAAGTGTCTTTCTTGTGTCCCCTCCCTCAGTTCTTGTCCTCAGCAGGTTCACAGTTAACATGAGTCCAGCAGCCATTCAGCTCACATGATATCGTCCTGAGTGCCTCAGGGATGATGTTTATTTGTAGGCAAAGACGGAAGTTATCACCAAAAAGCCTGAGGGCGTACACATCTAAATACGATGCGCTGGGTAACCTCCTCTGTCAGTTTTTCAGGGACAGTGTCTCAGTTTATGTGTTACATGCATACAGTCTTTTTAAAATAAACTTAAATAAACGGTTTGTTTTCATGCAACAAAAGCACAGCTTGTCTTAAAATTCACAGCATGTTCCAGAGTGAAAGTCTGGAGTTTGTTGGACCCCTCCACGTCTCCTGTCACCCTCCCTATCCGGTAGTGATGCTCAGGTCAGAATTTTTTTAAACCTGCATCAACCGGTCCGTTATAAAAGCCAATCTGCCCCACTGACCTGTTAGTCAGTGACCTGAAACCAACCCTCAAACCTGCATACGAGAGCTAAACGTTTCTGGTAATGACCATTGGTAATCACAACCTTCGTGCTGTTGGTTGTCTTGTATGTCATTTCTAGTAAATATCAATAAAAACATATTTTCTGTTTGTAAATAGACCTCAAACAGAAAGACAGCAAGTACTCGCCTGTCTTTTGTTCACATGAGGTCACAGATGTACATATTTCACTGTGGACAGAAACATGTTTGCTTGCCTGCTGTGAGGACACAATGTTAGGCCTACATATTCTCAGAGGGGAATGTTTTAACCAGACATTACAGCCGGAGAAATTTAAATATGGTGGACTTATACAGACAGATGATGGAAAGCCTGAGTGCAGCAGCGCTGATAATAAAAGCTGCTTGCTGTGTAAAGCTCAGTTCAGACCAAAGATTCATGACATTGCAGAGCAGACTGAGCTGGACTCAAGCCGGCTGATGGTGTCACCTGACACTCAGCTGGTTTTAAAGCACGTCACCTGTTTCAACAGC
>JAPZEB010005892.1:0-13190 GCA_029783705.1 Chaetodon striatus
GTCTTGTCAATGGAACCATTTGGCAACTTTTTAAAAGTAAACTTTCCATTCAGAATCTGCTTGGCATCCATTTCGGTCTCTCGTGCTCGCCATCCACTCAAAACGTAACGTTAGAACTACTACTATACCCTTTGGTCAGCTGGTAAGCCCAAACAAGCGTGCGCGCTTGCCTTTTGTTTTGTTTTGTTTCCGGTCTAGCTAGATCCGATGTGGTGTTGTGGTTTTTCTAACGTTACGAGTTGTTGCAACAGCATGTGAAAAAACTACAAAGTTTGTCAGGCCAAAAATAACGATAATCTTCCGATAAAAAGAAATGACGCCGTTAAAATTGGTTTACGTTAACACCGTTAATAACGCATTTAACTGACAGCACTAATATATACATATATGTGTGTGTGTGCGTGTGTGTGTGTGCGTCTTGATGCAAAAGATGATAGTCCTTTTTTTCCATGATAGCAGTTGTGGTCACTGAAATTAATCATGTTACTGTAGCTCCACTTATTGGTGAAATGCCATTATATTTTACAGGATTGGGGTTGATGTGCTCTAGGGTTGACTACATGAATTTGTAATTGCACAGTACATTCAAGAGTTTTGGCAACCAATTATAAGAAAACTGTGTGACATGTAAACAAAAACACAAAAACAAGTTGGGGTGTCATCATTTTAAGGTTAAGATTAGGTAAATGAATATGAGCATTTGCACTGTCTGAGTTCCATCCATCAGTCCATTATCAACTGCTTATCAGAGGCCAGGTTGCTGGGACAGCAGGCTGAGCAAAGTACTCCAGACGTCTCTCTCCCCAGCACCACTTTCCAGCTTCTCCTGGGGGATCTCAAGGCATTCCCAGGCTAGACAAGATATATAGTCCCTCCAGCATGTTCTGGGCCTGCCCTGGGGCGTCCCACCATTTAGACGTGTGCAGAACACCACTAACAGGAGGCGCCAAGGACGCATCCTGATCAGATGCCTGAACCACCTCAACTGGCCCCTTTTGACGCTAAGGAGCAGCGGCTCTACTCCATTTTTCTCCAGATGTCTAAGCTCCATACCCTATCTCTAAGGCTGAGCCCAGCTACCCTTTGTAGGAAACTTATTTTAGCCATTTGTATCTGCAATCTAATTCTCCTGGTCATTACCTCATGACCATAGGTGAGGGTTGGAATGTAGATGGAGCAATAAATCAGAAGCTTTGCTTTCTGGCTCAGCTCTCTCTTTATCACTGGTGAACAAGACCCCAAGATACTTGAACT
Organism: Chaetodon striatus; assembly: GCA_029783705.1. Lineage (NCBI taxonomy): Eukaryota > Metazoa > Chordata > Actinopteri > Chaetodontiformes > Chaetodontidae > Chaetodon > Chaetodon striatus. The sequence goes on from JAPZEB010005892.1 coordinate 1,255, forward strand.
CCTTCAACTGGGGCAGTAACTCACTCCCAATGTGGAGGGGTTCAGAGGTGCTGACTCTTATTCTGACCACCTCACACTCGGCTGCAAGCCACCCCAGTGCATGCTGGAGGTCACGATATGTCAGAAGCTAACAGAACCACATCATCTGCAAAAAGCAGAGATGCAATACTGAAGTCACCAAACCGGACCACTTCCTGCCCCCGACTGCGACTTGAGATACTGTCCATAAATATCACAAACAGGATAAGAGACCAGGCACAACCCTGGTGGATGCTAACACACCCTGGAAGCGTGTTCGACTTTGTGCCAAGTATGTGGACACAGCTCCCATTTTGGTTATTCAAGGATCGGATGGCTCATGGCAGCTATTCGTATTCTTGCAGTACCCTCCACAAAACTCCCTGTGGGACGCGGTCATAAGCATTCTCCAAGTCCACAGAGCACATGTAGACTGGATAGGCAAACTCCCACAACACCTCCAGCAGCCCTGCAAGGGTAAAGAGCTGGTCCACTGTAAAGAGCTGAACTGTCTGAGGTGATGTGCATTGACACACAATAGACAACAAGCCAAACTTCTTCTCTTTAACAACCGCACGTAAGCCAGGATACAGCTAGCTTTCTTGCTCCAAATCTCTAAAGAATACTTACTGTGCATATAGTTATAAAAAAGGGGTGAAACTAAAGGAATATGCATTTCAAAATTACTGTCATGTCTTCCATATAAAGGTTACTACATAACAAAGCAGGGTGAGCGCCATGAACATGTTTATCTTTACTTTCATAGATTTCACAGTTTTTTTTCCATTCACAATTAGATCAAATGTAGCAACACTAAAGGAAATCCAAAATATCATTTTAGAAGTAAATGTGTCTAATTTAACTACTGCAATCTCAGAGTGAATGTCATTGGAGTAGTGTACATGAACAGCTGTCCACAAAACAACAGCAACATTAAACCCTCAATAACTTCTTCTCATTAAGCCTGCAAGCAGCATTTACTGGGGTCCAAGCAGATTGCAAGCACTTGAATGCTTGTTTCTTTTTTAACATACCAGAAGCACAACATTTGATGTTGCATTCAGTAAAAATGTCTTTTGCTTATATCTATATATATCTATTTGTTTTCAACATTATTCTCCATGAGAATGCGCTGTATTACTTTTGATTCATTATGATTTGTGTGTTTTATCTAGTTCTCACGGCATGTTGGATGGCATGTTTGATAGCATGGATGTGAAAATAAATGCCCGTAACTTCAAGAATGCTTTGAGTTCGTGATTTCAGCTGGAGGGGAGTTATAACGATTAAGAATAGGATAAGTCAGAAGCAGAGGGCAGAGAGAGGGAAGTCACACAACTTAAAATATTCACAATAATTTAATTATTAGGGATACAATCCTAAAAAAAAACACACATCAACCTGCTGGTTTCTGGCCATGGCTTTACTTAATTTGTTGAGAAACCATAGTACTTGCCCACCCAGGGGTTTGAACCTTTGTATCCAAAGAGAAGGTGACTTGCTCACTGTGCCACTTACAAGACATGGCTTATCATGCTTCTCCTGACAACTTGAGGCAATGATGTCACATGTGCAAAACTGCTGCTGGTTTCAGGTGCGTTGTCAAATATTTTGGTGACATTTGATTAAGAATGAGATGAAATAGAAGATGTTGTGCACACGATACAAATTACAACAATATATTGTATATCACTGCAGACTCACCATTAAACTGATCTGAACACCATTTGAAATATGTGATATCTAGTATCCAAAGAATGTGGGTGTCCATTTTGGTTGCATTTGAATAAAGATGTTTGGAGATATAGATGTTAATTAATTTAGCATATTCTAAAAAATATACATTGATGGACTTCTGAATTTACTATAGGTTGCAGTGAGGCAAACTTTTGATACAATTCAGTGGAGAGGCTTAAAAAAATTAGCTCTGTAGGATGTACCGGTGATTTATTATGATTTTTTGAAGCTTGGAATGTGAAATGTCTTAAAATTTAGATTTATTGTACCAAGCCACACCCTCTTTAAGCAATAATTACCAGATTTTATAAATCAACTGAGTCATGACCCCAGATGGTACGTTCAAGCAGAACAACCATATGGATATATTGTTGAGGTTTGGATGTCTGGATGGTTAAATCATTTCACAACCAGAAACCATGGCTTAATAGTCATGGACAATTATAAAGCAGCAGCAGCAGCAGCAGCTTGATAGCACCCAGGCTTAGGTCTTGTTCATTGCAAATGTGTTCTGCAATTTCCATGACTAACACTGCAGCACATGACTGAAGATGAGAAACAGTTGGTTCTTAGCATTAATTAAGGCGGCACGGTGATGTGGTGGTTAGCACTGTTGCCCCACAGCAAGAGGGTTCCTGGTTCAACCCTGGGTGCGGGAGCCTTTCTGTGTGGAGTTTGCATGTTCTCTCCGTGTCAGTGTGGGTTTTCTCCGGGTACTCTGGCTTCCTCCCACAGTCCAAAGACATGCAGGTTAGGTTAACTGGTGACTCTAAATTGCCCGTAGGTGTGAATGTGAGCATGAATGGTTGTCTGTCTCTATATGTTAGCCCTGTGATAGTCTGGCGACCTGTCCAGGATGTACCCTGCCTCTCGCCCATTGTCAGCTGGGATAGGCTCCTGACCCCCGTGACCCTCAAGAGGATAAGCGGTAATGGAAAATGATTGATTGATTGATTGATTGATTGATGTACCCTAGCACTACTTTACTATCACTTGATAGCATCTAGCCTTAGGTCTTGTTCATTGCAAATGTGTCCTGCAATCTCCAAGACTAACACTGCAGCACATGGCTGAAGCTGAGAAACAGTTGGTGTTGAGCAGGGGACTGGTTTTGCTCTTTCCCAAACAGACCCTATATCAACCTTTCCATCTTTGTGCACAGCTCTGAGGTATGCCACTGCACCAATGGCCTTGGCACACAGCTCTGTGTGTTCTGCTTTGGTGAGAGAGCTTGTTGTGTAAGTGCATGGATTATGCAGCTGCATCCTGGAGTCCGAGCATTAAAGGAATACCTCACCCACAAAATGATCATTTGTATATAAGTTACTCGCCCCATGTTATGCTGAATTTGTTAAGAAAACTTTGTTTGTTTTGCATGCCTCTGCGATAAAAGATAAATCCAAAAACAAATACTTGACGAATTGAGGTAAAAGGGGGCTGTGCATAACAACAGCAAAACAAAGTCAAATCTGTTTACAAATCTCATATATCCAGTCATATGTTCAGTCCCTCCAAAATAAATTAATGTTTTACTAAAACCTTACAATTTTAAACACTTCAGCATACGAGTAACGTACATGGGAGAGCATGTGAAGTGTGCAGGCACACCTCTCATCTTTGCCTAAGAATTTGTGAAGTATTCCTCACCAATTCAACATAACACTTGTATTCAAATGATCATTTTCTGGGGTAAGTATTCCTTTAAAGCAGCACTTATCAATATCTGTTTTTATTAACAGTAAATCAAATGATGTGTGTGTCTTTTGTGATGAAAAGAAGTCACCCATAATGATGAAGCCACAAAAAAATATCACCAATATATTAACCAAAATTTATGGACACATTGTCTTTAAATGAAGACATGATTTATATTTGTACTTTCAAATTCTCTGTTTTATATTCTTAGAGTCTTGTTTTTATTCAGAGTTGCAGTGCCTGCAACTGAAATTGACAGGTAAACTATAAAATGTGCTGTAAGAGCTGCTTCTTTATGCCAAATTTGTTGAGTGTTGTGCACACATCAAATTAATAGCCTATAGAAAAAAGTCACTGGATTTGATCTCGCCCCTGGTGGCACACAGTAATAAGAGTCTTTACTTACCGGTCACAATCACAGTTTTCCCATCCAGCCTTGCTTTACTTGTGCACCGCTTCCCCTTAACCACAACATGACGGTAAATGTAAGCAATTCCTACAACAACACCGACAACCAGCAGAAGGGTAGACATTGTTAAAGCCCTGGTTGCTCACACCAGACTGGCTGCACTGAGGATGTCTGAGCAAATTTGTGCATTCAGACAAACCCACATAAACAAACTCGCCCATTTCCTGCCTGGGTGTGGCATAGGGCTCGCTGTTATCGGACTACACACGGGTTTACTGGGGCAAGTTAGGACAACGTATTTCAACTTTGTTCTTCATTTTAAGACAAGCTCAAAGTGAAATCAAATAATACTGTCCATATTTTGGTTAACAATCACGCACCAGCAAAATATGTTTGTACACTAATGCTTTGTTATATTAAAACAATGTTTTGCCAAAGGCTTATACTCCTCTCATCCCATTCAGTATCATCTGATAGGAAAGCAGCACCACCTGCTGCTGCCAACCTACATTTCCAGACCTATATATGAAGACATAGAACTGCTATTTACTGCCTCATCATTTTATTGCATATAGAATTCTTTAATTTATCTGACGATGTGACTGTAGGAAATTTCAAATTATTCTGAGGGCATAAGTGCAGTTAAATGTTGCTTATCAATACTTAAAGTTGCACCAATCAATATTTTAATTTGGGATCAAATGACAATGGGGAATGTGACTGGTGTCACAGAGCCACAAAGAACTGTCACCAGCTTTTGCTCACTCTCACCACTCTCGTCAACCTAGTTTCCACCCACAACAGGCAGCAGTTTTAATTTAAAAGCCAAACAAACAGCAGACAGACACAGTTAGAGACAAGCTGGTGAGCACAGTGGGGCATTTAGCAGCTAAAGAGAAAGATATATTTTTCTTTGGAGTTACGGAGCCAAAGGAGAGCAAATATTTGACTTAAATTAATCACATAGACAGACATATGACTGCAAATGAATGCAAATGCTGTTCTGTGTCTGTTGGATGTGTAAATAGGTAACTGCTGACCATACAACAACACATTACAACACAGATTTACAACAATTTGCCGTATCTGGTGAAATATGTTAATGCCGTATTTTAAACTTGCAGTGAGTACTATTTAGTGGCATCTAGTGGTGAGGTTGCAGATTGCAACCACCTGAATACCCCTCCCTTTATCTTAAGATAGATAGATAGATAGATAGATGTACACACACAGTAATTCATGTGGGCTAGTGTTACTCTGCAGGCTTGAGGGAATGAAAACTTAAGGAGGTAATATCCCCAGTTTTTTAATATTTATCATCATATACATCAAAGCTAATACAAACAAACAAACAGAAAGAAAAAATTCATGTATTCATGTATTGAGCTATACTCTCAATTGTCTCCTCAACTTGTTGGAGAGTTTTGCATGTCCCTATGGTCCTATGTTGTTAGGAGCAGTAACTCCTGTTTGAGTACAGTAAAGTGGTCTTAGGGGAGGATTCAGATTAAGATGATTCACTGACCCTGTATGAATCGGCCATGCATATATTTTTTTAACAACTTTATTCGAGTGTTTGGTTTTATTTTCATGCTTTTATTGTGAAATTGCATTTGCTTGTTTTTACTGTGTTTTTACTTCTTGCAGAAGCCGCCACTGTCACACCATCAGACGCTACAGCCCCCTCCGATTTCAAAGCCGAGCTGCTCTCTTCCCATCACACCGAGATAGCGGTAATCTTCAAGTCCGAGCTTCAAGTGGCCTTGACCGAGAACCTATTAAACATCCAGACAGAGCTACAGGCATTAAAATCAGAACTATCTGTCAGCATTACTAACATCCAGAGCGCTCTGAAAAACATCATGGGTGAAATGGAATCTTCGCTTTCCTCCTACACTGATGACATCATTACACTCCAGGCTAAAGTGGAGCATATGTCAGCTGAGATGCCATGGCTGGAAAATAAATGCAAGGATATTGAGACCAGATCTCAGCGCAACAATATAAGAATAGTGGGTACTCCCGAGGACTCCTTTAACTCTCCCACTGCCGCAGCCATCTCCACCCGGCTCAAGGAAGCGCTTAAACTCTAGAAGGAGCACCTCTTGGACCGCGCCCATCGCACTCTTCAGCTGAGGCCTAAACCTGGTGAGCGTCCTCGCCCCATAATTGTCCGTCTGCATTATCATATGGATTGTGTTGACATTTTGCGTTACACATGATGGTGTGGAAAACGAGTTTAAATCACTGGAGGATGCCAGGGCATTCATTAATACACAAAGCAAGTAAGAGATTTGCAAAGCTGATGGATCACTATTAACTGTTCTTTTCCCACACACCAAGTTATGTGATGTGGATTTGTTCTGTGCCTTGTTGTTCTGTCATTGTCAAGTTTGCAGGAGCCCACAAAACTCAAATAGTATCAGTAGGTCAAAAACCATAAGCAAACCAGTTAGAGATTTGACTCCCTGTGGAGTCTGCACTGGGTTCTCCATTGTTTGGGGATGGGTCCTGGACGGTTCTGTTCGTATTTTCGAAGTTTCTGTGTATGCACGTTTGCTTGTTTCTTTTTTTTTTCTTTCCTTTTTTCTTTCTTTCTTTCTTTCCCAGAGGGGGCGGGGCTCCAGGTTTCACTCTCTGGTTGTATACAACCACTTAATAGATGGCCACTAATATTGGTAACTCAGGGATTCCACAAAATGGCTCCACTTTGAGGTTTGTCAGTTGGAATATTAAAGGTATGAGGAGCCCTTTTAAGAGATTGAGGATATTTGCTCAGTTGAAACGTCTTAAAGCTGACCTAGTGTTTCTGCAGGAAACCCATATGCGCATCAAAGACCAGGCCAGATTAAAATGTCCCTGGGATTCTGAGGTGTTTCACTCAAATTTCAATTCTAAAGCCAGAGGGGTTGTTATTCTAATTGGTAAATCAGTACATCTCTCACCCTCTAAAACAATTTCGGATAAAAATGGCAGATATTTAATTGTTTTAGATACACTTTTTCATATTTCTGTGGTATAAGTCAATATTTACGCCCTAAATTTTTATGACCTACATTTTACTTATAAGATATTCGAATGTCTCCCATCATTAAATAACCACTTTCTCATATTTGGAGGGGACACCAACTGTATAATTGATCCCACTCTAGACTGCTCCAATCCCCAAAATCTGACCCCATCACTGATGTCAAGATCAATTAATGATTTCATTGCATTGATCCCTGGAGATTCTGTACTCCTTATGCTAGGGAATATTCCTTCTTTTCTCAGATGCAAGTTATTTTGCTGGATTGACTATTTTTTAATTGACTCCAAATTATTTTCCAAAGTATCGACTGTTAAATACCACCCTATTGTTATTTCTGACCAAGGTCCTCTTTCATTGAATATTAAGTTCTCTCCACAACCCCGGTACTCAGCATTATGGAGGCTTAACACTTTGCTTCTGTTGGATGATAAATTCAATACATTTATTGCAGACTCAATTGATGACTTCATCACTATTAATCAAAAGGAGACTGAACCTGTCTCCTGCTCATTGCTGTGGGAATCATTAAAAGCGTACCTTCAAGGTCAAATCATTTTCTACTCTGCACATTTAAATAACTGTCTATTAACATTAGTAATTTAGATCAAGAAATAGCTAATTGTCGCAGTTTACTGAAACACCGTGTTGATTTGCAGACTGAACTTGCTCTTATCACAACCACTAATGCTGAGCGCCTTCTCTTACGCTCACGCTCCACATACTATGAGCACGGCGATAAGGCTCCTGGCTCACCAATTACACCGCCAGGCAGCCTCACGTATGATTCCTCAAATAAAAGATTCCTCAGGCACTTTACACACGGACCCTGCTACAATTAATTCTGTCTTCCATTTGTTTTACTCTTCCTTATATACATCTGAATCCCCATCTGATTCCACTGAAATGAACTCCTTTTTAGAGTGCCTCAATTTTCCTGTTGTAGCAGGACGAGCCCTGCAGCCTCTCCTCCTCTCGTAATGCTGGCCTATCATTGCCTGGGGGCACTCTATAAAAGGGAGCAAGAGTCTAGTCTGCTCCCTCTTGCTCTTCTGTAGGCGGTTCTGGTCCTTCCGCTACCTCACTTCCTAGAGTGGTCACCGGTCCCGGTAGGTTGGCAGCAGTATGTCCGTTTTATTGTTAAGTCGCCGTTAGCATGCTCCATGGGTTGTTTTTGTGGTTTTGCAGCTCTGATCCTGAGCAGCAGGAAGTGCGCCTCTCCTCTCCTCTCTCCCTCATGAAGCGCCTAATTGGTAGGTACGCCGAACGGCGTTTGTCATTGTGAACCTTCCAAATGAGCTCTCATTGAACTAGCCTTTCCTGTTATCCGCTAGGCACCTAGAGCTAGCGAGGTCGATTGGTGGGGGTCTGGATCCGCTGCTGTTTTGCTTCACCGCAGCCTGCAGTTTGCCTCCCTTTCCACACACTGTCTGCCTGTCCTGCCTGTCTGTCTGCCTGCCTGCCTGCCTGTCTGTCTGTGAGCACGGCTACCGGTTTTGTGTGGGCGCCTTAGCTGTTTGGCTTGCGGACGCAGCTTGAAAAAGGGTTTGCTTGCCCTGTTTGCCCGCAGGGTGAGCCGCACTGACTCCGGTCGTTAGCTGAGGGCTAGTGGGCCTTCGCACAGGTGGGACTGCTGCATGCTGGGCTGCTGCCTGGGACTATTTTATTCCTTTTTCTTTTGTTGGGTTGAATGAACTCTGGGGGTTAATCTCTTGGCTTTATTTTTGCCTTAAGTGGATCTGAAGCCAGCTATGATTCGGCCATCTTGTAGCCCAAGTTTCCCTTGTAAAGTGGACAAAAGGACCAGTGGAAAAGTTTGAAGATTGGAGCTGAGCATCCCTGAAGCTGGGGCTGGTCGCTGGGCTGTGTTGACATATAGGCATATGACAGAATTAGCCAGCCTGTTGTATCCTGCTAGCTACAACCTGCTAAGTTAATTAACATCTTAAATGCATTATGCATAGAACATGGCTCAAAGAAGTTTGTAGTCAGGACTTCTTGGAGCCATGTTCTATGCACATTACATTTATTAGTTAATTAGTCCACCATTATGAGCTCAAACATGTAAGGGCTCAGAGGCATACCGCTAAAAACTAGCGCATTTCATTTGTAAAAAGCCAGGACCATACAGAGACAACACTACAGTAAAATCCAGAGCTATGGCTAAACCAGACTCGGATAAGCAGGTTGTTTGGTTATAAAATGTTACATGCAGCTAAAATGAAGCATTGACCACCACTTTGTGCGTCCTTAGTTAATATTAACATCTTCACACTTCATGCACAGTGTTACCAACTGTGTCGCTGGCTCACTCAGTGAGCAAGAAATTAGTTTGAAACGTTAGACTTTGCTCTCGAGCTAGCTAGCACTGTGGCTAAAACAAGCTGGTGACATTACCATTCTAACCAGCTTACAGGCCATTGTTTTCATTGTCACGATGATTAATATAAAACATGAGATTCAGTTTAAATGGCAGCTTTATAACTAATATAAATGATAATACTTAACAGTCAGTAATTCTCAAAATCAGCAATACTTACAGTATGTTTGCAGTGAACTGGGCTTTCATTGTTGTTGACTCAACGGAGGCAGAAAAGGGTAAGTGACATCATACCCAGCATGCCTTGCGCAGGATTCTTTGGGATTAGTTGATGAAATGCTACCAGGAACGCCCAATGAGGCATTCTTGTGCCATCACAGGAACACCCATGCCGCAGACAGACCCTCCTCCCTAGTTAGGCTGCCATTGGCTTAGTCTGCAGCGGGACCTCCTATAATACACAGAGCCCCTTCTCTCCTTCTCTCTCTATCTCCTTTGCTAATATTCATGTCCTCTTCTTGCATCTTGCTAACTTGGCTTCTTCTCCAGAGCCTTTGTGTTCCACTGTCTCGCAGCTGTGCCTGGATCATGTGACGTGTTTGTGCTGCTGCCGTGGTTCTGCCTGATGCCTCCTACTGCTGCTGTTATTATTAGCCATACTTGTACTGTTATTATACACATATGATTATTGCCACATACATACAATATCATATATTAATATATACTTACAACATATTGTACCACAATTACCGTTATTACTATATAATATTATTACTTAATTTAATTTTATTGTAGCTATTGTCATAACTGTTGCATCTCCCTCTGTCTCTGTCTCTCTTTATGTCTCATTGTGTCATATGGATGACTGTTAATTTATTATGTTGATCTGTTCTGATCTGTTCTACTGCACGTCTGTCCGTCCTGGAAGAGGGATCCCTCCTTAGTTGCTCTTCCTGAGGCTTCTACCATTTTTTTCCCTCGTTTTTTTGGGGGGGGGTTTTCCTTATCCACGGTGAGGGTCCAAAGGACAGAGGGACGTTGTGTGCCGTAAAGCCCTCGTAGGCAAACTGTGATTTGTGATATAGGGCTTTATAAATAAAATTGAATTGAATTGAATATTTGGCTCAACAACTTGACTCTGACCTTGAAGTGGGTGATTTCCCACCATTTGTGGGATCAAAACGGCTTGCTTAAATGTGTTTGAGAAACAGGAAGTCGAGCAGGAATCTGACAGGATGACAAGAGAGGAAGCAGAGAGATAACTGATCACAGCTCATGTTGCAGGACACACAGCATGTCACTGCTGAGGGGATGCATTTTGACTCTTTGCTAACCTTTCAGGACCAAATGTTTGAGCCTTTTGTTGTTTGTACAATTAAAATCACCACTTTAATGTGGGGGAAAAACAGGTTTAAAATTCACAGTGTATAGTAAGTTAGTTCAACAGGCCGTGCCTTGTACATGTGAGTATCTGCTCAGTATGTCTTGCTTCTTTCTGGAACCTAGAAACTGTGCGAACATGATACTAAACCATCTGAAAAGCCATTTGAGGAAGCATGTTTTTTTTGTTTGTTTTTTTTATTGTCTGCATTTATTCTCATCGTATAACACCACAAAAGGGGTGTCAACTTTTTATGAGATTGATGCATAATTTAGTCTTGCAACAAAATACAAAATATATTGATACTTTGTGCGTGTGTGTGACCATCACCGGCCCCCCCTGGAAGCTAAGCTGTCATTCTTTATTGGATTGTCCTAATATGTGCCAGAGGGGGCAGTGCTGCACCTCAGTGAATAGGGGGGGAGACAAATGACAGGCAGGGTGAGATAAGACAAACGGGAGAGGGGAAAGACAAGTAGTGCTATGAGGATGCAAGAGTGTAGGCTGGTGTGTTGAACTCAACAACCAATATAACATCTAAAATCACGAACAAGGAATCGGAATTGAAGACCAGAATTGTGGGAGTCTTGATAGTAGAGAGTAGGCCACCAGAGGACATGAGTGAGGGAGCAATGCGCAGAGGGCGTGATTTAAGTGAAAAGTCGGAAAAGTCACTCAGTGCATTCTGGCGGGTTCCCACATAGCTTGAAAGTGGGAACCCGCCAGGAGCTGGCAAGAGGCAGCAGCAACCAACAACCCTGGAGCGCCCCGGACTAGCCCAGGAGACACAGGGCAGGAGGGCACACCCGCCACCCAACACCCAGACCCAACCAGAGGACAGCGAAAAGAAAGGACCAACTAACTTTGTCGAAAGCTTTTTCTGCGTCAAGTGACATAACGATTGCTTTTTTGTTGTAGCGTTGTGTCAAACTGATCAGATTAAGAAGTCTTCTGACATTGTTAGTGGAGTGCCTACCTTTAATAAATCCTATTTGTGAATTATGGATGGGATCATTTTCTCCAGCCTGGAGGCGAGTGCGTAAGAGATCATTTTGATGTCGGTGTTGATTAGTGACGGGGGTCGATAACTAGAAGGATGCGTAGGATCTTTGTCTGGTTTCAATAATAATTTTATTGCGGCTGTATTCATGTGAGCGCTTATATAACCCTTACTTTTAATCTCTGTCACTGTCCCAAAGGAAAGTGGTGCTAACATTAACCAGAAGTGTTTAAGGAATTCCGTGGGTAAACCATCAGGACCAGGTGCCTTGCCTGCTGGCATACTGTCTAACGCACATTGCAACTCACTGATAGTCAACGGAGTGTCTATGATGTCTCTGTGTTCAGT
>JAPZEB010005942.1:0-11077 GCA_029783705.1 Chaetodon striatus
TATTTATCTCACTGCAAACTGAAGAGGAGAGACCAAACCACTGACCAGACACACAATACATTTCCACAATGACTTCAGCTACATGTATATTGTTCCTGATGCTATCATCAATTTCTGGTGAAGACATACTTCTGCACTCCTCCTGTTCTTTGAAAAGGTTCATATTTCAGCTCTGTGGTGATAACACTATTTTTCTCTCCAGGTGTTAACAATCAGACTCTGACTGAGTTTGAACCGGTGGTAAAGCGCCTTGGAGAATCCCACAAACTGACCTGTACATATGCAGGAATATCAGATGATGCTCACATCGCCTGGATCAGACAAGCTGAAGGAAAAGGCTGGAGTGGATTGCCTACATTTCTGCTCCGGGTGGAAGCACTAAAGCTTATTCCACGTCAGTTCAGAATCGCTTCACCATTTCCAGAGACAACAACGTGGACCAGGTGTATCTGCAGATGAACAGCTTGACAGCTGAAGATTCTGCTGTTTATTATTGTGCTCGACAGTCACAGTGATACAGGAAGCCACAGAGCTGTACACAAACCACTGAAAATGTCACTGCGACATTCACTAATAAAAAGTGCTATAAAACCACTTCATACAAGTTGTTTTTAAACAGACCCCTAATTTATCCTGTTCTTATTTCTATCCTAAGCATTTCCCCACAGTATGCTTCATTCACAACTTGTCTAAAACAGCAACAAAGAGTTGAGTTTACAGTCAGGCTGACCTTCTCCTGATCTTTAAAACCAATTACAAAAGAATAATCTTAGTCTTTTTTATCCTCTCATCTACTGATGGCCTGCCAAAAAGACCAAATAAAATAAAGCTCTAATCAAATTTAAACATTATCCATTGCTTTATGTTTCAATTTTTAGACAACAAATGTACAATATTTAAAAATGTTATTAATTATATAATCTCTCTTATCTTCATCTGAATGCATTTTGTTCAGTGTTCTTCAAGTCCTTAACAAGCTGTGAGTTTCAAAGCTCCCATATTTCTTAAATATCTTTTAAATATTTTGAATGGAGAATAGAAATTTACTTTTAGCTATTAAATAAAACATAACTATGATGCAGACTTTGTTTCTGTTGGTTCCAAGCACTGTATCCAACATTACAGTCTAGATAAAGGATGTTGCTGACCACAGTTCAGACAGTTGGTGTAACATCAATATATTAAAAGTTAAAAATAAACTTAGAAATAATGTTGATTATTTTTTAAATGTTGAAAAAAATGACCTTGGAGTCATTTTTTTCAGATTCAAATATGTACATAAGCCATGTTATGGTACAGCAATGAAAATGAAAACAGCACTGAATTAAAAAAAAAAAAAAATCACAATAATGTGATTAAAACTTGTACAATGCAAAATGCTAAATAGGAAATGTATATCACCTAATATATATATTTTTTGTCAGTTAGAATATATGTTTTGTGATATTCTTACCCACTGCTGACAACACAGGTCCCTGTACGTCAAATGCAGGAAACAGTATCAGGTTTTTGTATTAGTTATTGTCACGGTGATAGGCGGGGGACACAGAGATATAGATCCATACAAAAACCTAACAGCAACACTTTGAAACACTCTCCCATACTTGTGACAGAAAAAAAGGAAAGGATGAAATATTTCTCATTGGAATATGAGGTAATACTGTGTTTATCATTTTAACTGAGAATATTAGCAGTTAAATGTTAGTTAATCAGTTGTTTAAAGTCACAGTTAGTGCACAGATGTCAATGTTATCTTCCAGTAAAACTTTACTTTAAGAACATGTTAAGAGTCAGTACAAAACATATGCTCACAGGATGACATCAGGGTGTAATACTGACCAGGATTTCTGTTTATTTCAGTCACATATTGAGGTTTTCATGCATTTTTCTGGTAGGTCAGGTTTTTGTTTAAGCACTGAGCAGAGATGAAGCACTGTGTTATTTCGACTACTGGGGCAAGGGGACTGAAGTCACAGTATCTTCACGTAAGTCACATTTAAACATTTAATTTTTATTATGAAGTTTATTTGTCAGTTTTTGTGTGTTTCTTAATGTTAGAGAAGTTTAACTGACAGCCTCATTTAGGTTTATACTGATGTAAAGCAGAGTAGACAGATGTTTTTAACGCAGCTGTTTCTTAGAAAGCTTTGAAAATATTTTCCTTGGCATTACCACTAAATGCAGGTGGTGGTTTGAGATGATCTTAGAATTTATTCAGCTAAGAAGTTAGCTTAAATCTGAAAATATATTTTATTTGTGAGATTAAATACCATGTATGTGTTTCACTTCAACAACTTAACACAAAAGAAAGAGAGAATAAATTACATACTTTTATGTAGTAAATATAATATACAGTGTATCTTTAAATATGTCAGTAATTACTGATTACTGACTTTGCTTTATACATTTGCACTGTTGGTTCAATTGTTAATTTTAAATTAATCATTTCACATCAAATGATGCGTAATTCGTAAAAAAATAAAATAAAATAATAATAATAATAATTATTATTATTAAAATAATAATTATTATTACTATTATCAGCAGTAGGTGATTTGTATATGTTTGACAGCGGGGACAGACTCGGTTCATTTTCTATTCAACACCAGCATTTCAAGGTTATTGTGTTCATCTTCAGTGTGCAAACTGGCAAAATTTGCTTGTGTCAAAGTCATAGCTGCTGGTTTATTACTATAAGGATTGTATATCTTTATGTGTTCCTTTATTAGTTACTTTCAAATACCTATTTTTAAAAGACTGTTAAGCTAAACCAGGCACGTAAGAAAGATTTAAGTTTCAGTTTGTGAAATGTTCCAATCCTCCAACAATAAGTGGCATTTTATATTTTCAATCACTCTATTTTAAAGGTTACAAGTGGTAACAAATATAACAAAAAGATGAAGATAATTTCATACTTTTTTTATAATTCACGATTAGTTTATCTAATACCAAACACTTTGAGTCAAATATATCTTGATCTGTATCTATCTATGTCTATCTATCTGTCGATGTGTGTGGTGTGTGTGTGTATATACATACATACGTATATATATTGATGGATAGATAGATATAATAAAATAATAAATTAAAAGGAAATTATAAGAAAGTATAAAATGATCTTACAATACAGTTTTTATTGAATTAGGTTAGTAAAATTTATGGTTACATCACATACAGTACATTGTATTTATTTGTATGATTATTTATGTCATATTGTCTCGTTCATTTGTTGAACAAAATTTTAAACTCCATATTTTAATCCTGGGGTTGAAAAAATCCAACCAATTGATTACCTGTTATAATTTATATGAATTTGTATTTATATGATTTTAAACTTAAACTTCCAAATGAACTGCACCAACTCTATTCCCTTTGGTTTGGGGACGATTAAAAGATAAATTACCATTGGTTGTATTTTCCAATGACTTTCACCTAAAATATATTTCCAGTGGATCGAGGCCAGACATGGCAAAAAGGTTTTGAATTGACCAATTTATTTTTACAAAACAGTGCAGTTTGTATAAACTCAGATTCAGCCTGTTTATCAGTGTGCCATTTCTGCATTTGTGCAGGTGTCTCTGTCTTCAGTTTCATCAGTCAATGCACTATATTTATGATTAATTTTTAGACAAGCTATTGATCACCTGTGTTCTATCACTGGCCTGTATTGATATTTACATGTTTTGACACTTGTAAATCTCTTTCACAGTAACAGCTGCATCCCCGGCTCTGTTTCCTCTGGTCCAGTGTAACTCTGGGACAGCAGATACAGTCACTGTTGGTTGTATTGCACAAGACTTCTTCCCAAAGAGTCTTACTTTCCAGTGGACTGATGACAGTGGGACCACGCTGACTTCTAAAGAATATCCTACGGCTGTGAAAGACAGCAAATATACAGGGGTCAGTATGCTAAATTTGTCAAAGTCTGAGTGGGATTCAAGGAGGAATTTTAGTTGTTCAGTGACTCACTCTGGAGAATCCAAAAGGGTGACATTGCAAAGTAAGTGATTTTAGTTTATGAGCCCGCATGCATCACCTTGTTAATCTTGTTTTTATCTGAAAATGTTCAGTAACAATTTCTGTTTCTTATGTTTGCCTTCATCTGTCTAGTATTTTACATTCAAAATTCTAAAATTAGATAATTAATGACTGATGTCAATCGAAATTTCTACTTTTTTCTTTTTCTTCCACATGATTAGAGCCCCCACCTCCACCTAAGGTAACTTCTAAAGGTAAAGTGCTACTGCAATCATTAAATCATACTGTTGTACTGTAAGTCAGAGGCAACTGTCACAGTATGCTCAAACATAGTTTTTAGTGTTGTACTAAATTGGTTTTCTCTGTTGCTCTCGTTTATGTAGCTCCTATCACAGTGACACTGAACCAACCAAGTCCCAAAGAAATGTTCAACAACAACCAGGTTAAGTTGGAATGTATCATTACTGGACAGGACCAGAACATTATAAATGACGTTCAGATCATCTGGCATATCGATGGACAAAAAACGACCGATCGCATTACAACAACAAAGTCTGGAGGCAGGAAAATCAGCACGATGACTCGTACTCCCACTGAGTGGCAGGGAGTCAACAAAGTGAGCTGTTCTGCCGTAAGAGACAATATGACACCAGTTATTCAGGATCTGACCGTCCAGAAAGGAGGTATGTTGCTGAGTGATGGAGACTGAATGATAGAAAAGTAGTCTATGAGTCTGAGGAGGCAGCTAACTTACTAGAGATGAATGTAAATTCACTCTGTTCTATGAAAAGGTTTACATTTTTTGGACGGGACTATCTCAGAATATCTGCACAGGTCTGTAGAGCAAAAATGATAGATGAGCACAGCTGCAGATAATGTTTAATGTTTTCAATCATACATCACTTTAAGTTACAGGCAGGACAGAGATCAGGCATAAGAGTCATGTTTGGAAGTGTTTTAAACAAAATGAATGTGCACTGAAAGCTATGTAATGTCTGTGCAGCACAGAAAGGTAGGCTGACCCTAACCCCGACCAGCATGTGTGGTCGCTGTTTTTTACTGTATAATAAGTTTTTTTGCAAGCACAATATGGAAATTACCTAAAATGCCCATCCCTGCAACTTCCTCACATAAACATGTCATAATTGTCTGTATTTACAGCAAATGTTAAGTTTATATATGAACCTCCTTGGTAAATTGAATATTTCTTTTAGATGCGAAAGGTACAAAAGTGACAGTCCACGTTCTCACAGAGGAGGACATCGGCAAAGAAGAATCAAGTGAGGTCACTCTGGTGTGTCTGGTCTCCAGTCCTAAGCAGCAGGATTACTACATCGCCTGGACAGAAGATAGTGGAAAAAATGCCGGCACCTTTACCGATGGCATTAATTTCCCTCCACAGAAGACCCAAAATGGCTATGTAGTTACAAGTGTTTACACCACCACCAAGAAAAAGTGGGATGACAACAACAATTTCTCCTGCAGCGTCTGGCCAGCTGGTAGTGAGTCAAAGACATATCGAGGAGTGTCTAAGGCCCACAGTAACTCTGTTGAATGTAAGAAATAGTAGACTCAGCTTTAAATGTGGCATTCTGTGCTCATGTCTGTCTCTGTGTGTGCTCTCTGTCATGAGAGCCTGTCTTTGTGATTGTAAAAATTACTGTCAACATGTCATTTTTTTTTGTTTTTTTTGGTTTGTCATAATATTGTGTTTCAAACTGTCTTTGTCACATTGTCTGACAGCTTGAGAAGTGTGCTGACTGTTTCAAATAAATGTTGCATTGAGACACTGTTGTTAAATGAATTACGTCAACACTGAAAGTTCCACTGCTCAACTGAATTCAAGTCCAAAGTGAATAATGCTTGACTCCATGAGCACTGCTCAAGGGGGAAAAAGGCATCTATCTGTTGTCTGACACACACACACACACGCTCACACACACACACACATACACACACACACACACACACACACATACACAACCACACATCTAACCACGTATACCTTCATTTTCTTAGATTCTACTCCAGAGTCAAAACTGGATTTTGCTCTGAGCTGCATAGACGGTGCCATTGAGGCGGATGAGTACAGCAGCCTTTGGTCCACAACTTCTTCCTTCATATTCCTCTTCATATGCTCTCTCCTCTATAGCACGATAATCAGCCTGGTCAAGGTAAACATGCAGGCTTTCTCTGCATTCCATATGTACTGAGGACTTAAGACTGTAAAATATAATGCTGGATTCATGCTCACTGTAAATAAGTAGACAGACCCAGTGCATTACAAGTTATAACATGAAGCCCAACCATGTAAATAATTGAAATGACACACATTAAGGGAAGACTATTATGACCTGCTGCAGGAGTCACATATACCTCTCATCTTGACAGACAAGAATGTGCAGGAGAAGCAAAGACAAGAGAGACACTAATGTGAAAGTTATGATGATGGTCCTGAAAAAGGAGTCCATTGTAATCTAAGTGAATGCATCCATTTTGCTTAATATAATTAGACAAAAGGGATACAAAAAAATCAAGTATGTACTTAATTGTCTGGTGTGAAAAGTTAATTGGCCCCAGATCATTCTTTCTGACTGTTGAATTTATCTATCTGGCTGTATAAAATAATGGACGTAGCCACCATGACATCACCCATTGGTTTGTAAAACCTCAAGTTTAACATTTTGAAGGTCAGAGTCTTAGCTTTTCTTCGATCTTTAATTCATATTTGGACGAAAAAGTGGAGATAGCCTTATCCTAACTAGCTGCTAGCTTGGTTAGCATGTTGCCCTTACAGTCTATGTTTAACTGTGATAATGCCGCAGAAACAGCCTTAAAACCATTAAAACAAGATGTACTTACCAGAAAGCCTAAACATGCCACTCATTAGAGGGTCTTTTAGTACAACCAAATGTTGAAGAATATTTTTTGGCAACCAAAATGTTGCAGTTAACTTTCATAAACTGAAAACATTTTAAATTAGCAACAGTAATGGCTACACCATCTTTGAATCTGTCATGGTTACGTGACCTAACCAACATTACTGCTGTGATAACTTGTTAACTGACAAAGTCTACCTGTCACACAAAAGATTTACATTCTTAATTATATATAACTTTCACCTTTAATAAAATCTTAACAGGTGAGTTATGTAAAAATTCAGCTCCCATGCGGATGTCACAAAAAGGGAAATTAGCTGTTTAAACTGCAACCGTCTTTGGTACCAGGCTGTATACATGTTTATTTCTGCTATAAAGTTGGGCATTTTAACATAGTGGTCTTTGAGGACTGACCCACTCTTTGAGCCAGCCTCAAGTAGCCATTCAAAATTTGGCACTTCTGCGTTGGCCTCATTTTTCAGCCCTGGTGATTGCCACTTGCAGCCACCATAGAAAATATTCTGATTTGTGTGTTTTCAATGCTCCACAGCACATACTGACATATTACCAATTCATTGAATTAAACACATTACAGGCGCCACCTTAGAAAAACAAGTCACAGGTAGTCAGTCATGTCCTGGTGTACGGGGATAAACCTGTTTTATCCAAGGTGTTAGAAAATGTTGTTAAAATGAACCATAACTATCTACTGTACTGAAGACACAGAGATCATCTGGGTGTCAGCTCTCCAGCTAGGTGAAATTCCAGATCGAAGTGATCCGTCAAACCATACCACTTGCTAACAATCTGTTCATTAGCAGTGACACATATATATATATCTATTTTAATTGTTTAAACTATTTTTTTTCCCCAGATAAAGTGACCATTAAGGATGAGATGGATGTACAGCACAGACGACTGCAAGTCTTCATTTTTTATCTTTTTTTAGCCTAGTTTTTAAAACATGTACAAATCAAATAATCTACCATAAATCTGCTGAATTAAATGGCCATTATATGTAATGATTAACTATGTTGTTGAAAATGGATTTCTCTGTAACCCATAGAAAAATAAAATACCTTTGCAATTCTTATACGTCTTCCTGCGTTGGTTACTGCTGTTACATTATGATTACAGTAATTATTGATCACTTTTCTTGAACACGTAATGTCACTGAAATGTGTTGGTGAAGTGTCGGATTAATTTTTAATTTACACAAATTTAAATTGCACAGTTGTAGAAATAGATATATTCCATGTCTGGTTTTGCATTTGAGAGGTAGATTGAGTATAAATCTTTACTTTCATGTTTGGTCATTTTGTTGGTTATATTTCCTTTTATCTTACTTATCATGAATAAGAATTACATAGCCACATAATAAAATTAAAGGGAGTATAAATATGAGTGATACTGTGGTTGTGATACCCACCAAAAGCTTTTGAGGATTTTGTCTTCACTGAGAGTCACAACAGAGATCTAAGAACATCTAAAATAACACCACAGCAAGACAATATACCCAAAACATCTGTTATCAGTTAAGCTCTGAAGGTTTTTCAATTTCCTGGTGATTCTAAACATATCATCTTTAGAGAGTCACTTCCCCCTCTCTCTGCACCTCTGGGACCACACCTGTAGTAGTGAAACTTTGTGGAAACCGTCAGAGCTACAAATAAACTTCCTCGAAACAAGAGACCCATCTTTCACTGCACATATTTGCATGTCAGTCTGTATCCAGGCGTGAAGCAGCTAGCATGCACAAAACAGACACACACAGACAGAGACAACACAAGAAATCTATGAAATCCCATGAGGAGGCAGAATAAATAAACAGTTATCAAATACACATCATTTTATAAGCTCATCAAACAACATGATGACAACATAGGATGTTTAAAGTACAGAAAATACCAGATACAGTATATTTGTGTTTTGTGTTGTTCCTTTGCTGTATGGTGCAGAGTTGTAAGTTCATAATTAATATAGAGACATGTATCCCCTTTAGTATTCTTTTGTGTATCTGGAGCATCATGGTTGCACACAGCAGGAGCTGTAAGTCTTTAAGAACTTGTGTGATGACAAATGTGGCCCTGTAACTAGTTCCTTTTTGTTTTGTCTAGAAGTTGAACAAAACTGCCACTGCCTGACTATATGGGATATTAGAAGAGGACGCAGAGTCTATCAAGAACTTTTAGAGTTCCCCATCAGCAAAGGGGCATTTATAGCAACCTCAGCAGATTAGGGAAGAGTACAGCTGATCTAAATATTGATATATTTTAACTGTTGGTGCTGCTGTTAGTATTTGAACATTATTAACTTCAATTCATTCTCACATCGGTAACTTCAAGCTGTATATTTTTCCCCCTATGCTTCTTGCTGGTCCCTGATTTGTTGCACATGTCAGGTGGTTACTAAAGACAGCATTAAATGCTCACAATTGTGGGTGTACTTTAGCAAACTGGATAAAGATACAGCTGTGCTTGGGAAAAAAGCAGATGCGTTTAAGGACAGTGACAATGATGAAACATTTAGAGCATGGGTGTCAAACATATGGTCCGGGGTGGGGGCCAGAACCGGTCAACCAAAGGGTCCAATCTGGCTCACTAGATGACTTTGCACAGCTGATATTGGTGCACTTGTGAAGGCTAAGAGGTGTCAGGTTTCAGAAGCAATTTAATCAGTGAGTAGATACTTCATGTAAAATGCTGCCTCTTTACCACCCTGACCAGAATACAGCATTCTGAAATAACTCTGAATACTTACTGTGGTCATATTTAAAGACACTAAACACTGTACAAAATATAGTCAACCGGCAGCATCATTACAAAAGAACCTATCTGTCTAGATATCAATATCTTCTGCCTTAAAACAATATGGGTTGAACCCTGCTGCTGAGTCACTGACAAAACTTCAGATTGTAAATGGTTTGTATGGCAGGGGATAACTTAACCTGCTTCTTCAGTAGCTTCCACTTTAGTGGAAGTGGAAAATTGTGAAAAAAAAAACACATGTAATGAAAGTGAGAGTTAAGTGAGTGAATTTGGAAAAACTAGGACATACTGTTGAATTTGCACATCTTTTTCTTAGGATGTCCTGGGCTGTTCATCATTTGTTTTGTAAATAGATTAATGTTTTAAGAGTGCACTAAAAATGAAGGAAAATGTGAAGGGGTTGTCAGTTATGGGTTATTATGTATGGGTTTGTGGTCCGCCCCACTTGAGATCAAATTGGGCGCATGAAATAAAATAAGTTTGACATTCCTAATTTAAAGGAACTGCTCACTGCAAAAACACAGCAATTAAGCACATTTACTGCATCATCTTTATTCTAATTATTGGTTCACTAAACATATATTCCACTATCTATATTTTGAGAGGTTAATCTATTATCATGCCTTGTGCCTTTGCAAAGATTCAT
The DNA here is from genome assembly GCA_029783705.1 of Chaetodon striatus. Classification (NCBI taxonomy): domain Eukaryota; kingdom Metazoa; phylum Chordata; class Actinopteri; order Chaetodontiformes; family Chaetodontidae; genus Chaetodon; species Chaetodon striatus. The sequence goes on from JAPZEB010005942.1 coordinate 10,272, forward strand.
AACATACCAAATGATCCGTATATTATGAATGTACATGCAAAATGATCTTTGTGCAGCTGGAACTACCATGGGCTGATAGATTACCTACTTCTCCTAAGTTAACTTTTTTTTTTTTAACCATTTGTTAGTTTGTGAGTTATTAATAAGAAAAAAAAGAAAGAAACATCTGGTGCTGCCATTGATTAATTCAGAAAAACAAACAAACCAGTGTATTCGTGTCCTTCAGACTCAATACAGGGGGTATTTATTTATTTATTACTGTTTAAGTGCTCCTGGGACATTATGACCTACACACACACCAGCTGGTTAATTGAAGTCAAATTGGTGAGTGCAGACTGCCATCTAGTGGCAGAGACGTCTGACACTTGGTCATGGAAAGGACAAGTGATCGAGAAGACAAAACACTCGCACAGACTATCCATATGGGCATAGTCATACATACAAGTGCTGAAGATGGTGTATTTTTGGCAATTTCTCTACTTCTTAACTTGCAGCCACATTTTATCATAACTCTTTCATACAACAGTAAAACACATCAAAACCCTAAATATTTAAATATACAAGTATTGTAAGTGCTGAGTTTTGCTTAAAAACGGTTTCTGAATTAAACCTGCATAAGCTCAAAGACTAATGTACAGTAAGGCAGCAGCTGGTAACATGCAACCAAATGTCTAGACTGCCATGTAGGTTCATTCTGTAGCAAAGGTGATTTCAAAGATGAACTACACCAGTTGAAAATAATGCTTTGCTGCCATCTACAGGCTGACATGTGCACTTTGTCAGGTACAGTGCTTCACAGCACATTA
>JAPZEB010006117.1:0-13171 GCA_029783705.1 Chaetodon striatus
ATTATTATTATTATTATTATTATTATTATTATTTGATATAGCACCTTTCACAAAAATAAAATTAACAAAGTACTTCACAAAATCAATTGAACAATAAAACATGCAATCAATAAAAACAAAGGTAATACAACAAATAAAACAAAATCAATAAAAAGAAAGTAGAACATAGAGCAAATGCAGGCTACTGAGGCCTCAAACAGAAACATACCAGGGAAACAAGCACTAGACTATTTAGGGTTTTAAAAGATGGCTCTTTAGTTGTTGCTTTTTTAATTTCTAAAGAGGCCACAGACCGTAAACCCAATGGAAAAAGTTCCATAGTGTTGGAGCCATCACTTCAAAGGCATGATCACCTTCTGTTTTGAGTCTTGAGCAGGGGACTGCCAATAGGTACTGTTGTGAAGACCTAAGGAACCTACTGACAATATATGGATGAAGGAGATCACTGATGTATTCAGGTGCCTGACTATGGAGGGCTCTATATGTGAGAACAAGTATAGCTTGGTATAGCATAGCATACTATAACCTAGCAGCAGCATTCTGGATTATTTGACGACAATCTAGAGAAGATTTGTTTAGACATGTAAAAAAAGAATTGCAGTAGCCCAGTCAGAAGGACACAAAAGCTCAACCTCTAGCTCAAGTTGAGACACCACAGACCTGAGCTCTGCAATATTTCTTAGCTGAAAAAAAAAAAAAAGTTCTGGTCAATGATTTAATGTGATGATCAAAATACATGGCCTGATCAAAAATAACACCAAGATTCCTTAAATTAGACCGTATAGCTGACAAAAGGGACCCAATACTCTGGGCAACCTTTGAAACTATACTATCTGAAGCAATTATCCGAACCTCTGTCTTGTCTGTGTTTAACTGTAAGTAGTTGTTTGACATCCAGTCCTTAATGGCAAGCAGACTGTTGTTAAGAACAGCAAGTTTGTCTGTGTTATCGGGCTTAAACGAGATATACAGTTAAATGTCATCAGTATAACAGTGATATTATATACCTGAGAAATGGCTACTGATCTGGCCAAGAAGAAGCATGTATAAATTAAATAATATACCTAAGATAGAGCCCTGAGGTACACCACAGGAAAGAGCAGCAGTTCCAGAGCTGAAAGGACCAAGAGACACAGAGAAATTCCTATCTGAAAGGTAGGATCAAAACCAGTGAAGGGCACTCCCAGAGATATCCACCCACTGTCTAAGCCTTTCAATACTGATGCTGTGATCCACAGTATCGAATACTGCGCTAAGATTCAACAGAACCAAAACAGAACAAAACAGAAGAGCTGTTTTGGTGTAATGCACCTGACGGAAACCTGACCAGAATTTATATGTCTATCTTTCTATCTTTATATTTTTCTCTAAAACCATTGAGATAAATGGCAGCTTCGAAATGGGCCTGTAGTTGATTGTAACAGATGGATCGACGATTTTTTTTAAGGAGGCTGAACAACTACATTTTTAAAATAAGCTGGGACACGACCAGATAGCAAGGAGCTATCAGTAACTGACACAAGGCATGGACCAATTGACTCAATTGCATTTTTACGCGCAGGTGTAGGCAAAATATATACAAGACTGGACTCATGCTGCTCGCCGGCTCAGTAAGGTCTTGCAGGGAAATGGGTGAAAAAGGATGCAAAATTGATGGCCGAATAGGATAAGTAAAGAAGTGAGTAGAAGAGGGAGTAACGCTAGCTAAGATATTTTTAATCTTATTTACAAAGAATGACAGAAAGTTACTGCAGTCCTTACTTAACCAAACAGGTACATCAGGAATAAGTAATTATTGGCCATGACTGTGGATAATCCACACATCTCACTGTAAAGAGTTCACATATAGAATATTTTCAGTCAGACACAGTCATTGTAGTGAACAGGAAATCCAAAGATATGTCAAAAGATAAAAGTTTTTGAAAAATAATAAACATGCAGAGTAATATTCCATGTGGGAATATTGATGAATTAGAAATCAGGATTGTTCCAGGAAATCTGTCATCAGTCCCAGGAACCATTAAATATGATCATATAACAGCAGCAACCTTTTGTGTTGTGTTAAAGTTATTGGAACAATTGAAAAAAATACAAACTCGACTGGAATATTTTATGTGGGTCTGATGGCAGTTGTGTTTATTTGCTATTTCATTGGTTGATTGTTTTTTGAACATGTCCAAAAGAGCCCTTAATTGGTGTGTGACACATGAGAAAATCTACATTTTTTTTATGAATGAGGCTGATTCAGTCTTCAAAGACACGTTGCCGTTAAGCTTCTCATAATTTTTTTCTTTTAAACTTCTCTTTTGAGAAAACATTCTTAACTCAAGGCCTTTTTCTGAGCTTTTACTATAATCTGGACAACTATTAGCAAAACACATCCACCGATAAATTACTATGAGCCTCAGAATAATATTAGTAAGTGGACCTTGAGTTTTAAAACCACTTTCTTGTGGTTCTATCTGCATGGTACAAACCTTATATTTTCTTGGAGCTAACTGATGCCTTACGGTAAATTGACAATATAGTTTGCTCTGAAACACAAACACTCTATCTGTTACAATTGGTGCCACAAATACCTGTTCACTGATGTTTTTCTCTCAGGAGGTTGGCCAAATCCACTCTGCTGCTGATCCCCCTATTTGGCATCCACTATGTGGTCTTCGTTTCTCTCAGTGAATCCATCGCGGAGGATTATAGAATATTTTTTGACCTGGCCCTCGGATCCTTTCAGGTACTATATTATCAGTCCTCCCACTACATTATTTTCATTAATTATTCTGAAGAATTGAAGTAGGTGTGTTTTAAGTTTAAGACTTAAATTATGAATCACTTCCGATGTTTATCTTTTTTAACACAAACTTTGTTTTCTTCAGGGTCTGGTGGTGGCCATTCTGTACTGCTTCCTAAACAGTGAGGTAAGCTTTCATTACATGAAATAACATTACAGTGTAGTGCTTGGATATATTAATGAGAAGTAAACACTCAATTTGAGTGTGGCACTCCCAATCCAATCTATTTGCATAAAACATAATATCCTTTTTTAGCATTGGATGTTAGAGAAGCAAAAAATTCTAAAGCTGTAGAAATATTCCCATAAATGTGTCTGCACTTAGCTGATAACATGCTTATTTAAAAACACAACGCTCAATTTCAGTGTGGTCTTAAAGTGGAAACATTTGATACGCAGAAAATCATGTTTTTCTTTGGTCGGAGCTAAAAAATTTGTAAGTGTGTCCAAATTCCATTATTAGATTTTTTTTCCATTAAAAATATTTTGAATTATGTTATTCAAACACCAAGTGCTGAAGAAAGCAGAGTAGTATTTGTTTAAGCATGACTGCTTGTCATAATTCTGCAGCTTCTTCTTTCTTGCAAACACCAGCGACTAAAAGAGTGAGAAAAAAAATTTGAGTGAAATCCGACCAGGAGACTTTGTGTTCCAGTCATCTCAAGTCAGGAGTTAATGAAAATGATAAAATCAAACAAAGACTGAATCAAATTCACCGTCTAAAACAGATAAAACAAGAAGGCACCACATCATTAATACAAATTAATAAATTAAAGCTACAGTAGATATCTTTTTTGAGGGTCAAATTTGCTGAAACTGTTGTCCTGACAGTAGTACACGAGACAGATAATCTTTGAAAAGATTACATTCTTCTGGCTCTTCTTAGTGCTCTTGGTGCATTTGCAGGAATCCACTTCACCTAAACAAAAACAACCAATCAGAGCCAAGAAGGGTATGCTCTCTCTGACTGTTCCTCTGTATACCTACGAAAAGTAATGTGCCACAATTCATATATAACTGACATAATCATGAGCCATGTAAGGCTGTGATCATGTGACAAGTAGTATAAAGACCGAAAGTCCATCTAATGCAACCCAGTCTCACTTCTAAGTCGTCAAAATCCGGCACTTGGTCAGCAACTTCCTGCATCACACACCGCCGAATAAAAGCCATCATTTCACCATCAGCTTGATACGCATCTGGCAGCATCAAGAGTAAATGCAGCGGGACAACAACGAAGGTTAAGGGGGCAGTTTTGCTTCCCGTAAGATTGTAAAGCCAAACCCTGTACTTTTTCCCTAAACCTTACCACTGCTTTTGTTGCCTGAACTTTGTGTTGAAGGAAAAAAACATCAGTTTGTTGGCTGATGTTTTACTGACGTAGTACGTTTTTTTAAAGAGGCTGTATGCAAACTGTACATTTCCTGTGAATACAGAGGTGTATTTTGAAAACATAAAATACATGTAACAGGCAGAACATGACACAGCAACCCAGAACGTCAGCAACCAATGCACACAGGATACCTTGTATGTCATATCTCGATGTGGAAAGTCCATGACCAAATGTCGATATGTGGCGAGGTAAGAGTGAAAATATGTTGTCTAAGGAGACGGGCTGAGGTGGTGGATGGGTCAAACAACACAGGACTTTCCCTCAGAACCATGTGAAACCAAGTGAACTTTGAGTTATTTTAAGTTACATCATCACCATGTTTCTTTTTCTAAACATAACATACTTTACTTTACAGTAAGTATGGAACTTTGCATTGAGTACATAATGTCATTTGTGGGTCACTAATTTGTTTGATATCATACATTCCATTGAATATGGATAAGCGGTGTGATAAACACTGCGTTAGAGACTCCTCCTGGCTCTGACTGGTTGTTTTTGTTCAGGTGCGGTCTGTTCTTGCTAATGCCATTTGGAGCACTAGAAGGAGCCAAAGGAAGATGTTTTTTCGCAGATTATCTGTCTCATGTACAACTGTCAGGACATAGTGACAGTTTCAGCAAATATGACAAGTTATTTTTATGAAAGTTACCTACTGTAGTTTTAAACAATGTGATAATAATATTATCAGGAAAAACAATCAAGCCAAAGCAGGTAAAACATTAAAATGACTGAAGTAATATGATAATTACCTCTGTTGCACAGTGTTTGTGTGTTTTTGGACTTCCCAAAAGTCACCTGTACCTTAATGGTACAATGACTTAAGAGCACAAAGCAATTTTAGACATGGCATGATTGAATACTTAATAAATGGTTACAAACAAGTGGGTGCAAAGATGTTTTGTGTTGAAAAGACATATTAAAAATGTTTTTACTTAACCTCCTGGTGAGTTCTGAGATCAGACTGAGGCTGAGCTGTCCCACAATACACACACACACGGTTGATATAAAGCTGTCTCCACTACTGATACATTGGCAGTTTGGGAACACACAGTCCAGTGTTCAAATCTGTGCAAATAATGCAAGATGGGAATTGACTTTGTCTTCTGTCTAAGCTTATTTAGCGTTTGAGCCTCTAAAAGGGCTGCTCTTCCCTTCATTTGTACAGGCTTGCTAAATAAACTGTCCATGTTAGCTACTTCCTACATTTACTCCAAACAAACCAGGATTATGAAATGCATTAGCCAGTGTTTTTGTCAGGAAAAAGAGAAAGTCCTTTAAAGACCAAATTACTAAACTATTAGGAAGTGGGTTAATGTTGTGATGTTTGACTGGGATTAGACAACACAATGTCCGCCTGATAATGGCAGCACTCAACAGAGGTGGTCAGATCATCATCATTATCAGGTATCTGCTTATTTGGTCCCATATAGCACACAAAATTTCCCCCCAAAAAGACTGGCATGTTAGAATTGATCCATGTTAAATGTCATTGACCAGAGCACTCTTTTGCACACAACTGTTAATGTAGTGAAGTGAAAGAGAAAAGATTTTGTTTGTGCTGTCAGATAAGTTAGTCTCTGATCACCTCTTCATACATCATGCAAGCTGTGGAAGACAGAAGCCCTGATTGGTTGGAGTCCAAAGTGCCTACTGCAGTGTCTCTTGGTGAAGTCACAGAAGGAATTATTGACTCTATGGTCACTTAGTCTGACCCTGTGACCATCTTGAGATGGTCTAGTCTGACACCGGCATTAAGCATGATGCAAACTACTCAAAATTGTATCGACCCTTCAAAGTAGGAAGATGTATCGATGCATTGGTACCTTAGTGCAATACTTTAACATGTGTCCACTACAAATGAGCCTTTGTCATGTCACGCAGGGGTCCGCTTATATATTTGACTTACAGTTACATCATGAGGTGTTGCAGCTAATTTTTACATAGAAATGCTGTAACACAGTAGGCCATTAAACATCACATTTTTAAATTTTAAATCTGTATTTGAAACTATGAGTCATTTTCAGCACACTTGTGGGTAAACAAGTGGTTCGGTGCTTTGGAAAGCTTTGTTTGCCCCATCACTTGCAAAAGTTTCACTCTTGTGTCTGTAACATTTAAATTAATTCAGTTAAAAACATTTTTAAAATCTATTTCTGCAGGTTCAAGGCGAGCTAAAGAGAAAATGGCGGAGTATGTGTCTGAACTGCCGTCTGAGCAGAGATCACCACTTCAGCAGCAACTTTGCATCGAGGAACGGCTCAGAGCACATGATGCAGTTTCACCGCAACTCCCGAACCCAGTCTATTCTGCAGTCAGAGACCACAGTGCTGTGAAAAAAAATACCACAGTCTCCAGGTTGACCTGGGTCGAATAGTTTTGAAAATGGTTTTAACACAAAGCTAAGGGGAAGTACCACATGGGTGGGACCTGCACATTGTTTCAGAACACATTTTGGTTTTAGCTTTACAAATCTCTGCAAGCCTTCAAAATGTACCGTAAGTATAAGTTGTTGCAACATCTGCAACAGTCAGTGTGGAGGTGAGGATGGTTTGCATTCAGCTGCAGGATAGCGAGTCGTGGGGATGGTTCACGAGAGCTGTGCCAGGTGAGGTGATTGGCACAGCTGGTGCTTGTTCACTAATTGGCACAGCTGGTGCTCATTCGCTAATTATGCTCTCTTTAAATGCTGTAACATGCTGGACCTCAGATGAGACACACAGGCACCGAACTGTAACATTTCATTAGCTCTATGACTGGAATCTGTCAGGAATTTGGAGCAGCTAGACTACTGCCGCCATGGCGACCATGTGCATGGTGAAGTAGTTGTGTATTTGTCTTGCAATTGCGTTTGAGCAGCCGAGGTGGGGGACTCGAGTCACATGACTTTATGCGAGTCCGACTCAAGTCGCAAATTTGAGGACTTGAGACTTGCTTGACTTACACTGATGAAAGACTCGACTTGGCTTTGACTTGGTATTCATGACTTGAGACTTGACTTTGACTCGAGGCACATGACTTGAAAGGATTTGAAGTTTTTAGTCGATATTTGTATTTTTTAGAAACTGAGACGCTATGTCTTGTTTTTGAAACATGAGGACACATATGTCACAGTGGGGAAAGACCTGCTGGCTGATATTCATGCCCATGCTACCAGAGCTCTGTCTCCACACAGCTCTCCTTGGAGGAATGGTGGCAAACAACAGCATCATGAGCTTTACTGTGTCCTTCTATTTGGTTCTATCTGGCTGATACATGTGAGTTTTCTCTTATTCATTCAATTTTTAACGTGCTTGGCAACCAGCGACATACTGTTAACTCAGTGCCATTACGCACAAACAGTCATCACAGTAGAGAGCCAATACACACACTGCTTGCTGTCACATGCTCAGGCTCTCCTCTAACTTATTAAGTATTGAAATCCTTTACCCTAGTAAAAGTAACATATACCACCCTGTAAAAATACTCTGTTACAATTAAAAGTCCCGCATTCAAAATGTGACTTTAGTAAAAATATGTAACTATAAACAGGAAAAAGTACTATACTGAGAGAAAAGTTCCCTTTGACTGTTCCAGTCTACTATTATGACCTCAGTAGATGATTTTGACTGATTCATTAATGTGTGGCAGCAAGATTTTACTGTTGTAGCTGGTTGAGGTGGAGCTCATTTTAAACTATTATTTTCATTATGGATTACTCTGCTGATTATTTTCTCCATTAATCAAGTGTTTGATTGGTTTGTAAAATTTCTGGAAATAATCCGAAATGGCATCACAACAACCCAGAGCCCTAAGTGACACCTTCACAATGTTTGTTTTCTCCAAACAACAGTCCAAACCTTAATGTTATAAAAAAAAATACATTAAAATTATTAAATTTAAAAAAAAAAAGCAATAGTGGCAAAAAAAAAACATTTTAGAACTTTTTTTTTTCTTTTTTAGAACATTTTAAAAATGACTTAAATTATCATCAAAATAGTGGCAAATTAATTTTCTGTCAGTTCATAAATAGACTCATAGTTGTATTTGTACTTGTGCGTTACATATGTTTTGTGCGCAAAAATATTAATTTGTAAAGTAACTAGTAACTAAAGTTGACAGAGAAATGTACTAATGGAGCCACTGTCTAGGCATGGGTGGAGAAGACTCAGGTTTGTATTTACAGTACCTGGGTAAATGTGTTTAGATACATTCCACCACTGGGTTATGTTCTTTTATGTTTTTGAGTTTGTGAGTTTGACTTGACTTGTGACTTGCTTGACCTGACCAATGACTTGACTTTACTCGATTTGCTTGATTTTCTACACAGTGACTTGGTACTTGCTTGAGCCTTGAGGCTTAAGTCTTGAGACTTGCTTGTGACTTGCACATGTGACTTATTCCTACCTCTGGTGAGCAGTCATCAGGATCAAAAAGAACATTGTCTGTGAGCAGACTGTCATGTCTGTGCTTGCAGAACTCACTGTCGCAGCGAGACCTGCTAGGGTCAGTTTTTACTGGACCTGTGGACATGAGTAAAGTAAGAAATGTACATGATTTGACTTGTATGTATCAGTTAGATATTTTAAAGGAAATATATGTAAGAGAAACAGTGCCATTCTTTTCTTCATGGCTAGCAGATCTGAAAACTTTAGATTGATTTATATTATGAAACATTGCCACATTGGAGCCATAATATCCTGACAATGTGTGGTTGATGTAAGTGAAAAGTGTATGAGGGAAAATAAGTATTTTATAAAGCTTAGTACATATTCTACAGAGGTAAATCTTTAAATACTGCTGTTGTGTTCACAAATTAGCGTAACTGACCTGGAATTCATACTTGCCATATTAGCTTTTGGTTTACATAATGTATGAGCCACATATATTGATGCAGAGACTGTTCTCCCTATGACAACATCAGTCATTCAACAAATGCCCCAAATCAACATGTTTATTTCAAGAGACAAAGACCTCTAGAGGTCGTAGGGAACAATAACTCTTGTCCATCAGGAGCATAGAAGTTAACAGTGTGATGCTGCCAACAACAAACCATTGGACATAAATGTGGGAGACCAGTGTTGAGTTTGCATTTATTACCATAAGTTAATGTTAGTTTCTTTTAAATGATGATCATGGTCATTCAGTCATCTTCGCCAAGTAGTTTTTGTGCCTAAACCCTATAAAACCTTAACTGTGGCTGTTTCAGATCAGAAAACGATTGTATTTTTAAACACTGAGTTGTAACAGTTCTGGAGGGGACTGACAAAGACATCATCCTCAACAGTGGTGTCAGATCAGAAAAATCTCAACATGTCTCATTTCAGACAAGCTACATATTTTGTTTATTTTGAAGGACTTGCTGGGGTAAAATGTTCTGGTGGATAATTTATACTTTTAAGATCAGTTTCCTTTGGTCAACCCATTGAGATTTCACTCAACTAAGCAGCAGAAACTTCTACATAAGAAGTTTGTGTAATCAAGTTACTTGTGTTTGGAAAATTAATGGTTTTCAGACCATGTTGTGTGCAGGTGAAGTTTTCCTTCCAGCTCAAAAACAGCAACATTTTTTTTCCACAAGTACACATGAAAAGGTGACAACTTGATACTTTGGTGTTGTATGTTGTGGTCTATAATGCCCACACCCACCCATCTGATACTTCAAGCTTGTTAAAATCACTGTTAGGATTGATTCACAAAGGCATTTTGACCCAGGTCAGCACATGAGCCCTGGTTGTCTGGGCTACAGGTAAAAAACACTGGTGAACAGGGTTGTTTTATACTGATTCAGAACCCAAACAGTTCTGAAACACTGCATACTTTTTAATGTATATGTAATGATATGCTGTTATCGAAAAGTGCTGTGCATGTGCATGTTTGTCTACATGTTGTATTTAATTGTTGCCACAAGACAAAAAAATCCTGGTGACACTTGGTGTAAAAGCATACAAATTATTATTTTCTTTTTTTTTAGAAAAAACTGTCTTTGAAACAGTACTCCCTACTGTTAAGATCTTTGGTGACAAAAGACTAAAATGGCTTACTGTCCCGAATAAGTGCCATAATCATTTGAATTTGTACAATCTTTAATTTTATTAGTATGAAGTATGTAACGGTGAGTAATTATATTAGTATGGAGTATGTGCTACTTTTTAAATTATTTTCATTGAGAGACATATTTATTTAATGCAGCACTTCAAACCAAACTTGCACTCTAATAAATATTCAACTAGGAGCCAGACCCCACTGTGCCTTAAAAGATCTTACTTAACACAGGTCTGGAAAAGCTACACTTTTAGATTGGTTCTTGTTGTTGTCCAGAATCTTGTTGATAGAACATGGGAAGCAAAATAAGGAATTCATACATGGTTTTGCCAAATTTGGTAAAGTTATTACACAGTGTAGGGTCCTGGAATCTCCTGGTTTTATAGATAAACCTGAGTATCATCTGCATAACAGCAGACATTTTTTTTATTTGTCTCACAGATGTTTCCATGAGATGGATTAGGATTGAACCTTGTGGAAAGCCACATTACAGATGAAATGAAGCAGAATTTACCTTGTACTACAGCAGAGTTCAGTAGTTTTGCATAGTCAGTTCTTTCTCCACAGTGTTCAGCGCTAGAGAAGAAGTCTGGAATCACTAATTATCTTTCTGCTATAGGGAAAAAAACACTCTGCATTGCTTATGTTTCTTTAAACCATTCACACTTGTCTTGGGCAGCACTAAACCCAGCGATGGATACAGCCACAGTGCTCTTGCAAAATAGTTTTGGGGGTGTACTTGTTTTGTTGGAACATTTGCACGTAGGGAGGCAAGCACTGTCAGTAAAATGGCCCCACAAAAGAAAACACTACAGAAACATTAACAGTCCTATGCCACTTTGTGATTCAACTTTTAGTGATTTAAAAAAAGACAATTATGATTTGGTAATTGATGCACTAGAGGTAAGTATGACTATACTTTAGCTCTAGAAAAACTAATTAAGCAAGTTAAAATCAAAACTAGTAGAATATTATAATGATGATATCATAGAATATTGTGTGAAGGGGAATGGATCAGTACATTAGTAGTCACTGCCACTGGCGCATGCCGCTGCCACAATTATAAGATGTGGCTTCATCTAGTCTGAGATATTCGGTTTTTGGAAGCAATTGTCATATTTGTTTTTCTTGATATTTTGCCTTGCAGTTATTGGTATTGAATTCTGGTATTCTTTGGGATGATTGTCTGTTTTGTTTCAGCTCTAAATTTTAAAAGACTCTGTCAAGGTTTGTAAAGAAATACATTGATTTGTGAGATATACAAAAGGTTCTGATAGAAAATCAAACATAATAATCTAATACAGCTGTATGCCTTAAAGGGAAATTTTCAACCAGCTCTGTGTCAATCCCAGTGTATGCAGACGAATGGTGTTAGCCCCACGTGAAATGGCAGACTTCTGCTGGTGGATCCCCCGATCCTAATGACATAGGGGTAACCAAACACCATTCACAAGCACACACTGCCCACACTGCTATGACACAGATCTGGTTTAAAATTGGCAAAGTTTCCCTTTATGAAAAGTTTTACCAAATATATTACAAACAGGATGTCACCAGTGTATCATAAGACATCTATGTGACTGTACGTGGTTGAGAGTATACAAACACAAGACCATATACAACACTTATAGTGTTGGTTTGTCAAGTGATTTCATATTTAATGTTGACTGACATGATGCTGAGTATCATGTCCTTATTAAACACATGTATTTGTATAGACACCATGAATGTCATGCAAAAGATGATTGATAAAGGCTATCTTTGTAAGCACTGTACTGTGTGAATGTAACTCTTTAAAACTTTGCATTTTGAAACTGTTAATGCTTTTAGAAGCCTATCCTACTAATTGATAGGAAATATGATTTCATACACACTCCCTTATAATTCATAATTCATATTAAAAATTGTTTACACTTGAAGTGAAGTTCCTTAGTGCAACTTTAAAGAGGGGGAATGTGTTGTGATCATTTGGGCTGGCTCCAAAGAATACTCTAAAATTTGTATCAACCAAATCCAGCAAAGAGTATTTTAGTCATGTAATTTAATAACTGTAACAAAAAAGTACAAACCACCCTTACGTTTTTAGACTCTATTCTTTTGTTAAATTTTAAACTGATTATAGTTATATCCGGATCAGTTACACTTTCTATGATGTAGCCCATAAAAGCAAACAGTGCCTACTACACAGTTAACGCCATACTCACATTATGTGGGATGGAAATGTTTATGAAGTGCAAATGTTTATGTCATGCGAGTGCTTTTGCTTTTTACTCTTTTGTGGAGATTCCACTTGTCACCATATTCTGTTGTTTAGATCTCAGATGTACATGACTGTAACCACCAAATGTCCACTGGATCCTTCTGTGTCACATCTCCATTGTGGCTCAAATGTCCACTAGAAGATGAATTTGGTCTGCCCTTTAGCAGCCCAATTTTGAGTATTGTTTATAGGTTTTTTTGACATAACTTTCTTACAAGCATATTGAAAACACATTTGGAACTGGAACGTCTTCATGATTGATGTAGTTACAGATAAGTGACTTTGCTCTTTTAGTCTTTTTTATTCTGCAAACCTAAATATGTGAACATTACATTAAGCAATAGGTGGGAGCTACAACGTCTTAAAAATCCTTGGTTACTTTCAGTGCCAATGTTGTTGTTTCTTTAATGTCCAATGCCAATCTACCTATCTACAATATCTGCATATTACAACAGTATGGTTAAGTAGACTGTGACTGATGCACTACATAGCTTCCAGGAAGCCCATAAAAGCTACAAGTGGTAGCAGGAGCTATGATGATGGAATAGAAAATATAAAAAAAACACAGGAATGACACCTGTCTTGTCAGCTCCTCACAACTAATTTGTATATTAAGACATGATCACAATACGAGCAGAATGGGGCCTTATTTCTACCTTGCTATATAGAAGACAAAATACTTTCTGCATCTTATATTAAGTCACAC
>JAPZEB010006171.1:0-13163 GCA_029783705.1 Chaetodon striatus
TAACATAAATCTTCTCATCTGTCATACGGTGTGAGAACCTTTTAAATGCATGACTCGCATGGAATGAAAATAATCGCTGGATTTATTATTCTAACCCCGGCATACCATGCACCTCTGACAGGTGTTTGGTCTTTAAATCAAATGAATTGTTCTTATTGTGGTGTGACAACTAAGCGGCGTGCATCTGGAGTGTCTTTGAAGAAGTGCTAAAGAGGAATCACAATGCTGTGCATGACATGGCAGCGATGGAGGAAATGCTGGTGTGTTTCTTCTCAGTGAATAACAGGCGAAGAAAAACACATGACCTGGCAGCCTCTCTCTGTCGAAGCCCACACCCAACATGATAACCTACACTTAAAATAAACACACCGGGACATAATTAAAAATGTTGATAGCATCAGTGTTTTTCTCTAAAGTATGTATGTCAGTATGTTCCCTGAATAATGTGTTACATGTGTTCTTTTTCTGGGCCTGTTCCGTGTAGATTGGTTTTCTCCTCCGTGTCAGAGCCCAGCTGAAGGTCTCAAACCCTCCTCTGTGTTCCACAACATCAGCCTATCCACCGTCATGAGCTGTGAGGGGAGGCAGAAGTGCTCGCTACATCTCAGAATCAAAACCGCTTTACAACTTACTGGTATGTAAATGTGAGGACTTTAAATGCACACAACATTTACTAAATACTTGCCAACTTATTAATTTGATTTGGAGTGAGATGGTAAAATGAGTTTAGATTTTTGATGGTCATAGTCAGGGTCATCCTGAACAGGATTACACTGAAAACTTCAACAACCTTTTGAAGGAAAACATCTATTTATTTAATTTATATTCGGTGTGTTACACTATCATTTCAGCCCATGTTTTCTGTGTAGTAGCCTAGTGTGCAATGAAACTCCTTCAAATATTACATAGTTATAATCAGGAACACAGGAAACTATTAAATTAGGACTTATTTGGGGACATTTCTTTAATATACGATATGTAATATAATGTTGTTTTTATTTGCTTTAGAAAATGCAAGAAATTGATGCTAAAAAACGACCTTTTGATTGCTTTAAGTACCATAAAAGAATGATAGATGTGCATTAAAATCCAAGTAGTGACTTGTGGCTTGACTGGGTTTTGCGGCTCACTTCAACTGCAGTGTTTTTTGTGGTGCTGCTGTTGACGCTGTGACGTTATAAAAGGAAAAAAAAACAAGAAAAATAATAAAATAGAAAAAAGAAAAAAAAAATGGCTTGCAAGCATGTGAAGTGTCAGTTGTGTGAATCTCATGCCCATCTGGTTTACCTCTCCCAAAGTGACCATTTTGAACTGGTCATCCACAGGATGGGAGACTCTGACACAGTCACCATATTAGGTAACAGTTTTTGGAATGACTCATAGTTACGTTTAGCAGGAAATGTATCAAGTCACTGAAGCTTGATTCTGGCACCTAGCCACACAGAATTACTTTAAAATATAAACCAGATCCAACTAGATTTGTCTGGTTGTAAAAAGTGTCCCGTAGCTCTAAAGCTGTTTGATCTAAATATTGTGTCTTTTTAGCTGGCTTGTGAGTCAGAGATCACCTGGGTTTTTAAAAGTTAGCTGCTTATGATCACTAAATACCTCCAAACCAGACTGGCTGCTTATTAAACCACAGTGTTCAGTGGAATTTGAATTGTGTAAAGCCACCTTTGATGAAGTAATACTTATGTAGGCTAAACAATCACTTTTTTCCCACATAGTGAGGACACTGATTGGCAGCACAATCCCCGGCTCCAGTCCTAGTCCCCCAGGTATCCTTGGACAAAATACTTAAACCAAAATTGCAACAATTGGGGTTCGCAATTGGTGTGTGATTCTGTATTATTGTTTAACTGAGTAGCAGTTTTTTCTGACAGCTCATTATTGTGAAATCCCAATGGGACAGTTTTTGGACCATTGGCAGGAAGATTAGAGAGGCGCTATACAAGTGCTATTTCAATCACTATCCATATACCATCAACTTAAAAGTAAATTAAAGGTTGTTAAAGGTGTCTAAAAGTTGAATTATGTTTCACCCAGAAACATTTAAAGGCTGCCCATTACTTCTGACAGCTCATTTTTCAGAAATTCCAATGGGACAGTTTTCAGACCATTGGCAGGGAGATTTGAAAGGTTCTTTACAAGTGCTAGTCCATTTACCATTCATATGTCATCAGCTTATAAGTAAATTAAAGGTTGTTAAAGATGCCTAAAAGTTGATTTTTTTTTTCCACCCAGAAACATTTAAGGGCTGCCCATTTTTCCTGACAGCTCATTTTTCCGAAATCCCAATGGGACAGTTTTCAGACCATTGGCAGGAAGATTTGAAAGGTTCTTTACAAGTGCGAGTCCTTTTACCATTCATATGGCATCAGCTTAAAATTGAATTAAAGGTTGTTAAAGGTGCCTAAAAGTTGAATTACATTTCACCCAGAAACACTTAAGGGCTGCCCATTACTTCTGACAGCTCATTTTCGGAAATCCCAATGGGACAGTTTTCAGACCATTGGCAGGAAGATTTGAAAGGCACTATACAAGTGCTAGTCCATTTGCCATTCATATGTCATCAGCTTAAAAGTAAATGAAAAGATGTTAAGGTGCCTAAAAGTTGATATTTTGTCACCCGCAAGCATCTAGGGGCTGCTCATTACTTCGACAGCGGATTATTCCGAAACCCAATGGTCTGAAAAATGTCCCTTTGGACTCAAAGACCATTTGTCCAAAGGCATTGCAAGCCCCACTCTGCCTCAAATTGGCTAGTACTCCCCTTTGTTGGTTGGGTTGGTTAGGTTCAGGCATGAAGAGTAAGATTGGTTAGAGTAAGGGTAAGAACATCAAGGTAAGCCAACCAGGGTGAGGGCGGGTCATACCTTTGCAATAGTAGGAAAAAGACATCGACGAAGCTAGGCTGTTGGAACTCATGGTTGGATATTTAATCTAACAATTCTTCTTTCCTGGTTGGTATTATGTAGCGTTCCATGCAACAGTGATATTTCTGAGGTAGTGAGGTAGCATTCTCCTAGGAAGAACAAGCTACTCATGTTTATTGGGTCAGATGGGTGACTAATTGTTGGATTGGCGGTCTGATGTTGTGTAGTTTGTAAGTTACTGGCCATCAGTTCCATCAGCCATACATATGCTCACAGTCAAGTGGGAATTGAATTGAAATGTGTTGGGGTTTGGAACAATAGCATGGTACCAAACATCTTACATCACCCCCTCACTCATGCAGTGATGCTGGTGACTGCTGTAGGAATATGGTCCTGATCAGGTATGGGGCCACTACAATAATCTACACAGTATTTCTGCATTACTTTAGCTATCAGTGGCTTCCAACTGTCCACACAGTCTTTACTTTCCAGGATTACTGTGTATTCTCTATAACTGACCTTCACGCCGACAGAAGTTATAGCTTAAATTAGTGTACTTTGTCCTAATGAGGAAGTTTCTAATGCTACTCTTTGGATGCAGTGAGGCCAAACTGGGACGAGTTATGGTAGGTGAAAATGCAGATTAACTGTGAAGGAAGTCTTTTTTATAACCACTTTCCATTGCAAAACTTCTGCTTTTGCATCATAGGTGTGTCAATTGACGTTTTATGTTCCTGATTCCGCACACAGACTTGATCTGATAAGGTGTGGTGCATTACGAACATGCTGATAGGCATGTATACTCCAGCACACTTTTATAGCTCCTGTGGATTTCCTTACTGCCAGGGCTGGACCGGGGAAATCCCTTTGATCCCGATTAAGTCTTTATTTCACTCAGCCAGTACAACATGATGTGTACTGTTCTTCCTGATTGAATCCTAAATGTCGACTCATTCTGAAATGCATGAATGGTTTGTGAATGGTTAACTGGCTGGTTACCAGCTGCTGTTACTGTTTGACAAGTCTGACTCTGACATATTTTTGTCTCCAGAGTCCATCCATGGTGTGTCCATCTGCACCCTTACTGCAGGGATGATGGCTAACTGCCGAATTACCAGCTTCACAAGAGTGTCGAGAGAAAGAATGTCTGGACTGCAGGTACTGTTAACAACATCACAGGCATCATTCGACATTTTTCAGACATATTGTTATAAATTGTGTGATGCAAGAACAACTTTTCTGCTCAAGTATGTCTTCATGTCTCACCATTGTTAGAAGGAAACAAATGCATTTGGGAAATAGGAATTGAATGGACGGAATTACAATGCCAAAACAGCAGAATCATGAAGATATTTTTCTGTAACATCTGGAAATTTTGTTTGCGAATTATTTTTCTATCCAATGACAGAGAAAAATGCGGCCCAGTCACCAAAAGAAAATGTTGGCATTGTACACAGAAGAAACCACAGAACAGTAACATTTTCCCACTGGACCAAAAGCACTTTTTTTGTAGTGTCTCCAGACAGATCAGGCATGACTTCATAATTCAAAATGCAATTTCTTTGATATGTGGTGTATTTTTTCCTTCATATTTGAGCTATAAAATCCAAAAACCTGGACTAGAACAGTTGCTAATTTGCCACTGAAAGTTTCAGAATCACATAATCCACTCATTGTAGGTCGATACTGGTGCATCAGTTTCCACAGTGACGTTTCTGCACTGTGACAGTTTGTGTGTTTTCATTTGCCCTGTTCCTTTAGGTGGAAGTTGAGAATGATTGCGCTGACATTTCTCCGAGCCAACGTGTGCACGTGACAGTGAAAACTGTGCCCAGCTACTGCGGAGTAACCTGGACAGGCACCTATGACGCTCCAGGTGAGAACACGTGCACACTTGCATAATTATGCCTCTCAAGTATTTCCTTGTATTTGACAGAAACAGGGAACATTCGCAGATGTTGCTCCACAGTTATGTTAAGATGGAGGTTAATGATTCATAAGGAGAAAAGTGAAGTAGTTGGATGTTATGTAAAAGTTACGCACTCAGGGGTCATGTCACATTTGTCATGCTGTTATCTTTTCCCCCATGGCTAATGTAGTTTAAACATTGTTACTCCACAGAGTGCAGCAGTGAAGATTTGAGAAAGCATGTCCCAGAATGCATCAGTAAGTATATCTTTTTTCTGCATCAAATTAGACAGTGCATCATTACTCATAACATCTGGTATTATAAGCCAGTGTTCTCCAACATGTTTTCCTTTTTAGCCTTTTAAATAAAGCCAAATCTAGTTACAACCTTTTGTAGGTTATCAGTTAGCCTGAAGCAATTTCATCAAAGAGCAACTTTCTCCTTTGGGATTTTTTATTTGAATACAGTTTAGTAGCTCAAAGAAGTAAAACAAGAAAAGCATAGATTGGAGAAAAGCCAGAGAGATAAACCTAATTTGTTACAGACTTCTGTTTACTTCATAGTATGACCCCCCTGCGATTTATACTGCATCCTCGTAGGTGATTCCAACACCCTATCCTATCCCTATCATATTTAGGATAACCTATGACCAAGATGAACATCTCTCTCTAACTCTGACCTCTGTCTCATTCAGCTGGGAGGCTATCATATGATGTAGACCCGGAGAGGAAGGAGCTGAGTGTCAGTGTGTCAGACATGCTGGAAGATCACAACTACCACCTCCGTCTGTGCCATAAGGATTTCATCTGCATTGGCACAGGGGTCAATACACTGGTTAGTCTGTCTGTGTATTGGAAACTAAGAATCAGAATGACTTTATGTGTTGCAAAATATTGAATATAAATTTTTATTTTGGTGTCAGAGTGCCCTTTGTCACGTATCACCTCTCTCTTGCTGATCAGTGAGTGAGTCAGTAAAGTTGCTTTAGTCAAATTTAAGTCTACTCACTCACTAACTTCCTGTAATTGTCTGCAGACTTTTAAGAGAGCAACAACTGACTAATGCATTTCCAGTGCATGTTTCAGTTGACTCAACTTGACTTACTTTTGGTGCCAGGTCCTTTTTAGTTATGATTAAATCGGACTTGAGTCCAGACCTCTACCAGCCAATGCCAGTGGTGCATTCACGTGCTCATCAGATGGTCATTCTTTGGACTTCCGTGTGTTTATGAGCTTTAAGTTGTAATTTTGAAACAACATGGACGCTACAAAGATTATTGTATTTTATTCCTCAGAGCGTTTTGATAACACTTGGATAACGAAGAGCAAAGGAAACTAATCGAGAAATAATTTTTAGATTATTCCGATACATGAATGCAGCACAAGGCTTCGAAGGCAATGTAACAGGATGTCTGCTACTTGCACCTCAAAGAACGACAGATTGGGCAGCACTGGTTTTTGGACGTGCATGTACTGTAACAAAGTGTCATGGAAGAGCTGACACCATATTTTGTAAAAAGTTTCAAGCGACTTCTTTATTCCATTTTCCACTGCGGATAGTACCCTCTCAGCATAGGCAAGATTCTAAGCTTATCGCCATAGTGATGCAATCTGAAACTGCCATGACGTTGACGCTATTGACAGCAGCTTTGCTATTTAACATTTGGCAGGTAGGTGCAGACAATTTGTTCTGACCAGTCGTTGGTGTGCAGTGTTTTAGCTTCAACGTCTGGTGTTGGCTCAGCTCACTTAAAACCTCTGCTGAGATGGTATAAAAAAAGTACCACGTGCTATCCAAAACTTTTGCTAATGGAAAACCAAAAAAAAGCCGGTCGAGTTGAGTAAAGCTGTGTCAGACCATGCAGTGGAAATACAGCATAATGCTGTTCTCTGATGTATGATCTGATTGGCACTGATCACTGGTCTCAGTAGGGATGCTCAGCGGAAACCTCCTGGAAATTCTCTCAGCTCTCTTAAATCAGCCTCTGCCAAAGAAAATATGTTTCTAATCAGTCATGTGACTCAGGAATCCCCATGAACTGTCAGACACAAACCCATACTCACATACAGTCCAAATGAAGATGGATGAATGTTGTAAAGCTTTGTTTACCTTCCAGATAAAGAAGGGGGAACCTATGAAGAGTGTCACCCTCCCATACTCCCGACCTTTGCCCTGCCTCTGCATCGAGGTAACATCTCACTTGTGATTTGTTTCTTTTAGTAATTCCTTCTCGGAAAAGGGATTAACCCTCTGCTAATAAATTCCTTATAGGGGTGGTCAGCTGTCATCGATGCCCCCAGAGTCCAGGTCTGCCCTTTCAAAGACCGTGAGTCACTTGGTTGCGATTCGTCATGAAAAATTCCGTAGTAAACTACGTGTGTGCTGTTGTACCGCAGAACTGATACCATATCTCCTCTCCTGCCCGCAGGTCTCGAGGAGCTGTGGTTTGGAATCAACTTTGACCCGCTGGAGGAGACGCTATCATGGGAGCCCACCTGCCCAGTAACTGCTGTGGTTGTGTTGTGTCAGAAAAGAGAGGACGGGGTCTGCGTGGATCTGCCTCACGCCTCACAGAACATTAGCAGAGAAAAGGTACAAGTCTCTGACATGTTGAAATCACAATTGTGTTCGCCCATGCAATGAGCAAAGTATGAAATCATTCTGCTGACGTCTTATTCAATGACTGAGCGCACTTTACACTGTACTACTTTACTTTTGCTTGATACTCCTTTAATCTCAAATAAATACTGAGTCATACCCACATACAACTTATCCAAACACTTCCTGTAAATAGTGCAGTTGCAAGAATGAGGGGAGAGACTGCACACCTGTGAGTCCTTAAATGACACTGAGGTTTTGTTTTTTTTATCAGAGATCGTCATCAGATAAAACCTGACGCCATGTCACTTGAGAAGGGAACTCTCTGTTTATATAAAAATAGCCACTTACGCAAAGACTCTGCCCTCTGAAAGCTGAATCCAGCTGACCTCAATAAAAACTAAGTCTGAACAGAAACAAAAAGTTAGTAGCGTTTAGTTCATCTGATCTAAACTAAATACTTACAGTATCCATTTAAGGAGTCACAGCCCTGCTCTGTGTATGAAGATTGCAGTTTCATCTCTAACTACTTCATCAATCTTTGCTTTCCAGATAACATTTACGAAAGTGGATCCACACCCTCAACTGTGCATGAAGGTAATGATCACTTCTATCCCTTCAGGAGTTTCACTGTAGGGAAACAGTAGCTCCATGTTTAAAGGTCCAGTGTGTAGGGTTTAGGGGGATTTATTGGCAGAAATGGAATATAATAAAATACATGTGTTTTCTTTTGTGTTTAATTACTTGAAAAAAGGATTCACTATGTTTTTCGTTAGCTTAGAATGAGTTGTTTACATCTACATGTTGCACCGCCATGTTTCTATAGTCGCCCAAACTAGACAAACCAAATACTGGATCTAGACAGGGCCAATTGTATTTTCACATCAGCCACCGAAACTGCTTTATTCAGTGTTTTTGCTGGTATAAATCAGCCGGTCAGTTTGTTCTGGAGAGGAGCAGACCTCTGAGGAGAATTCGGCTCTCAGTAAAAACCTCCTGAACAAACAACACCGAAGGAATTCTAACTTGGAGAAGTTTCAGCTGGTCGCAATCTGCACTGAATTGAAAATGTAATGAGGAAAGTAGGCCTAATTAAATGTCTTAAGTCAAGAGGGCGTGAGACTGAATTTAACTTGTTCTATTACGTAAGATGATTTTTTGAGTTATTTTTTTGAGTGCTTAAGCAGAAATGGTTCATATTTATTTGTGTTATTGTTCACTAACGCACGGTAAATATTGTTTGTTCTTGAAACATTGCGTTGTCGTTAATGTGCTAGGTGGCTAACTAGCATCTTGAATCAGTCTACCAGTTTCCCTTTATTAACAACAAATACAGACAACCACCACCTGCTGCTATGGAAACTTATTTCCTCTCATGCAGGTGCAGAATCTATGTGCTACTTGGCTATTAGCTGTAGTTCAAAGACAACTTTTAGCTAAAACACAGGTAATGTGAGACGATGCAACAATTGGCCTTTGTCGCCTCTAGACAGTTGATGTTGGTTTGGTATGTCTTGGCCTTAGGGAAGTTTGACTTATTGGGAAATACACTTACTTGCTTTCTTGCCCAGAGTTATATGAGAAGAATGACGCATGCTTGTACTTCAAATATGAAGCTGCAGCTAGCAACTGATTAGCTTAGCTCTGTGCAAACACTGGAACCAGGTAAACAGCTAGCCTGGCTCCAGTTGAGGGTAACAAAATCCATCTACCTGCACTTCTAAAGCTCACTATCTTGTTTATTCACATTAAACAAAAACCAAAGTGTACAAACAGCATGTCGCTGTTTTACAGGGGTTTTGGTGCCAGGCCATGTCTTGGCTGAGCACAAGAACTTCCTTGAGTCTCTTCTGTTTGCAAGCTTAAGAGGTGACATGCTGTTAGGTGGATTTTATTACCTCTATTACCACATCTGTGTTCAATCTCTCATCTTTTCTAGGTCAGTGCAGCAGTGAGAGTTAACTGGTAACCTAACCACAAAGCAGAAGTGCTGATGCTATTGTTATGTGTGCACCAGTGTCGGCAGACAGTTTACAGGAACTATTTTATGTTGGCATGGTGGGATATAAGTTGGTAAATTTTACAGTTGGAAACTTTTATAAAGAATAACTTTTCATATTTCCCCTCTCACTATATTTACACAACACTAAATCAGACAGATAGCTGGTGAGAAAAGACATGTTTCTTTGCCTATTATATTACTTTGTAGCATTTCTGATGGCCTTAGTGCACGTGAATGAAAAAAAGTAATCAGAGCCAAGGAGTCCCTAACACAGCTGTCAACAGAGTGGTCCAGGAATTAGGCCAAAAACTCAGACATGAGTTATCATGTTAGCGCTCCCAGCTCCCTCGTCTCAAAGTCAATGGTTTCTTTTAGTGGGGTTTTGGTTAGATGCCTGAAAAAAGGTCTGTGGTTCACACAAGCTTAAGAGATTTTCAGATTTTGTTCTACGGAATAAAACGTCAATAAATATCTTGTGAATTTAAAAGCTTATATGTGTCTTAACAAAGACAAATGCTGACAAGTGGCTACATGAGACTACATAACACTGAACATGCAGCTTTTTTTTGGTGGCAACGTTAAGTCGTGCGACCATGATGTTTCTTTGTATGAAGCCCAACATTAGCTGCTGACTTCAGAAATCATGACAGTGAAAATCCAAAGGAAATATCTCATAGGCCTTTTGACAAGGGAGTCAGGGTGACGCTAACTTCCACATGGGCCTAGTTAGTTACAGATTAATGTCATCCCTTGAGCACTCTGTATAAGGACATGCCAAAGTGTAATATCACGCTTTCATGGTAACCACAGTAAGAAAGGAAGGACGCTGTGTTCAAACCCTCATCCGTTCTAGGGTCAGTTCAGCAGTGGGAGTTAACTGGTAACCTAACCACAAAGCAGAAGTAATGCTGCTATTGTTATCTGCAGTTTCTCTAAATATTGTACCAGTGGTTTCACAGTACCCTGGAACTCCTTTATGTGGGCGTGATATAATGTGTTCAATGGGCTTACATTGCACACTTACATTTCTTTCTTAGAGCTAAGAGGTTATGTTTATGAGCTTATGATAAATATATATAACCACTGGATGAAGAGCACTACAAAATATAACTGTATTATCTTCTTCAGTTCACTGCAGGCTCTCAGTCCTGGACCAGGTGCCCCTTTGCTGATTCCAGATTCCAAGGTACTACTTTTTGTCTCATCGGCATGTCTGTGGCAATACATCTACCAGACAGTCCCATTATGATTATAGTCAAAGATAAGATGTCATCTGGTTTATAATCGGCCATTATAATCATTATTGTGCAATAATTTCCAGCGTGGGAGGTGACTGTGACGAGACTACAAGGTCAGGAAGATGTGAGCTTGTTGTCACGAACCACCGGAATGTTTTCCGTGGAGCTGTGTGTGAAGTCTGAAGGGTCTACTGTGTGCCAGATCACAGAAACACACACTGTGCATGTGGTAAGTATCACACAGAACACATCATGCACTATATTGTCATACTTACCAAACCTTTCAGTGATCCACTGTGCGCTGCATGAAAGCATCTGCATTGGTCATATTCAGAAGAAGTCCCAGCATGCTTTGGCAGCTTCTTGTGAATCTGATAACTCATCCGGTATAAATTTCCTTTGTATTGCCTGGAAGCAACAAGTGTTCTCAGAGGTGTTGTAGCATCAAACCATCATTTGTAAGCAACAGAGCAATTAAACCTAATTACACCATCAATCAAAGGGTATCAGCCAACATTAGATATAAAATGCGCAAATACATGCAGTAGTGGTTGCAGGAAACTACTTATTTATGTGTGTGTTTGCACTCTGATGTTGAATGTAATGCCTCATCAATCAGTCATCACTCTCCTAAAACACTACGGAGGAGCGGTGATGCTGATAGCACATAAAAGAGACTATAAAAGCAAAACAGAAACCATGACAACTTCCATAACAACTGCGCAGTTAATCTCTTATGGGTTTTGTTGTTTGTCTCTTTTGTGTCTTTCCTAGGAGAAACATAAATCTGTTGGTTTAAACCTGACAGGGGAACTATGCAACTCTTGTCTCCAGGTATGTTTGTGGAGTTAATGGATCATTTGAGGTAAAGAGCATGCTCCCTCACATTTAGACAATGACTTTGAATACATGTTTTTCTTTTTTGGATAGGTGAAGAGGCTCGATGTGAAGTTTGCTGCCACAGTCATTCACTGTCTTGAGCAATGCGGTAAGTATAGTTTAACTGAAGATGACTTCATCCTTATCCTCTCTTCTTTTTTGGTCCCACCTTGTGTGACCTATCCCAGCTCTTTTTCTACCTTTCTTTTCTTTATATATTCACAACCTCACGTGCCACATTAGTTTGAAGTGCAAATGGTATCCACCACTTCTTCTTCTTTTTTTTTTAAACGTGGTATGAAGCAGTAATACACCCTGTGTTTACTGTCACGCAGTCTCTAATAGGCTAATCACGAACGTGCATACCTTTGAAGTTTGCCCTAAGTGGTTTCTTGGCATCATTCTTGAAAAATAAAAGGATTCTCTGTAAGCAGCATCGTCTACTTCACTTTAATTTGTGTGCAGTGATGGATGGAACCATTATGTATAAACATGAGGACTCTGAGGAGAGTGAAGAAGATCATCTTTTATGCATTTGAGCTTCAATTTCTTTCCACATAATTGATAACTCAAAGCACTGACAAACTGTTGGGGGCATACTGCTTGTATCATCCTTCTAAAGTCTGACAAACACAGAGAGTTGTTTTGTTGTGCTCAAAAGACATTGTCTTGTGGGAATAGTTTACAAAATAGGAAAATGCAGTTGTTACATTGCTTTATTGCTGGATGTTAGATGAGGAGCTCAATACCACTTTGGCTACATTCAAATTACAAGCAAATGTTTCCCGAATCAGATTTTTTGCTCTCTTGTGAGACAGATCTGATGTTTCAGAGTAGTGTGGTCACTGAAATCAGATATTTTGCCTATTAAATCTTGGCCACTTTCATATGTGGTCCTAAATCCGACACATATCTGATCACTGGCCATGCGACCGCTGTGAGAACGCTTACATTGGATGTGTGTTTTCCCCATACGTACATGTATTCAGGAGCAGATCACTCATCATATAGTAACGATGGAACATGCACCACTACCTCATTCATCATTCCCCCAAATGTTGAACGTGATGTTTTTTGTTGATGTTCCAGACCACATGTGTGTGACGTTATTGACTGCATGTGAGGCGTTTCGAGACAGAGGTCTGTTTACACTGATGTCAGATATGGGTCTAAAACAGTCTGTACAGTCTCGGCAAAAAGATTAGATGGTGGAAAAAAACCGGAGCTTTCAGCCCTGCATTGTGAACGTAGCCTTTATTGTTTGTCTTCTCAATACATGGCTCGAGTCAGTAGCCAGTTAGCTTAGCCTAGCATAAAGGCTGGAAAAAGGAAAACAGCTAGGATGGCTCAGTCCAATTTAAAAACAAAGACATCCACCTATCAGCACTGTTAAAGCTCACTTATTTACACGTTTTGTCTGATTTGTTTTATGCATATAAAGACTGTTTTGTCGTTTCCTAAACCAGTGTGTCTCACAGACATTTTATTTTGAAGTACATTGAATTCCTGGCACAAAGTTTTTATTTTCATTCCCTGCTGTAGAGTGAGTGAATAACAGACAGCTACAGTATTTAACAGAGACAGTAAATTACCACAGTGATGTGGCCAAACGCAAGTATGATGCTGAATGTATTAATCTGTGTGGACCTTGAACTAATGAC
>JAPZEB010006208.1:0-13160 GCA_029783705.1 Chaetodon striatus
AACAAATGAAACATAAATAAATTAAATAAAAATAATTAAAAAGACAACGTCTCATAAAAGCAAGTCTATAAGAATGGGTTTTAAGAAGTTATTTATAAGAAGTCACTTGCTGCTTACACGGCTGAATTTCAAAGAGGCAACGTCATTTCTGCTATGTACTGTAGCTTGGGGCCAGGCCCAGACAACTTTTAAGGTGATCATTATAATCTTAAAATCAATTCTAAAATGCAAAGGAAACCTATTGGGCAAAGCCAGGATAGCTGTGATGTGATGTCATCTGTTGCAACCAGTAAGAGGCCTCACTGCAGCATTCTGAACCAGTTGAAGGTGGGATAGTGACTTTTGGTTGATGCCAGAGAGAAGGGAGTTAGACGGGAGTTACAGCAGTTGAGTGGGGAGAAAATTAGTGCATGGATTACTTTTTCCAAGTCTGAGTGAGTGTGTTGACTTGATTTTGGAGATGGTTCTTAGATTCAAGAAGCAGGACTAGACAACTTTATTGACGTGGTTGGAAAGTTAGGGCAAAGTCAAACATTACTCCCTGATTTCTGGCAGCAGGCTTCACATTATCATACAGGAGACCAAGGGCATTTGCAGTAGGGCTGATAACATTTGGGGGACTGAATGGTATGATTTTTGATTTCGAGTTATTGAGATGAAGAACATTTTGTGCTATTCAACAGCTGACATCACTGAAGCAGCAGGTAGGCTTTTTGGGTCACCATTCTCAGGGGAAGGTATATCTGTATGTTGTGTGTGTAGAAATGAAAAGATATGTTGTGACTTTGGATGAATCGGCCAATTGCAAGCATGTAGACAGCAAACAAATTTGAACCTGGGTACACCACAGGTAATGTGAGTTGCAGAAGATGAGTAAACTGATGACCCCTGACTAAGTGGCATATTTTATAGGTATTTCATTTCATATTCATTTCATAACAACAACAGTACAGACCATCTGATAAACAGCACAATTAAGCCAAATAGTGAACTCCAGTGACTGCAGAAGTTTGTGTAAAACGGACAATTCCGATCAATTTGAGCCAATGTATTCTTGTACATGCTGCATCAGAGATGATTTCCCTGATATCTGAGAAACTTTATTTGCGATTCTCGATTATGTTTTTTTTATTTTTATTTATTTATTTTATTTTTTTAACAATCACACATACTTAATAGTTTTTTTTTTTACAATTCAGTGCTTTCTTCTCCCTGACGCTTGGCCATTGTTCTATTAGCTCTTTGCGTGTTTTATCTGAGTACTTTTCTGATGCAGGACGAGGCTGTTTAGCAGAGAGTGAAGGCTCTGTGAATACAGTTTCTGTTCAGGTCTTCACCGTGCCTTTATCCTGAGTTCATATCGTACATGAAAATCTAAACCTTAAAATAACACAATTTCATTTAGGTTTTTTCACTGTGTTCTCTTAAGGCCCTGACACACCAAGCCGACGATCGGCTGTTGGTCAGTGTTGGATCTTCAGTTATCGTCCTCTGCCCTGGTCTTTGCAGTCAGTTCTGTATGTTGAGTTGGCATCAAAGACAGCGAAGCCCATCAATGAATGAAATCACTCTGACTGGCAGTCCAGCTCAGTACACAAGGAGAGAAAGGGGGTGAGGAAAGTAAACAAAGAGGGAGTGAGACCAAAACAAAATTTGTTATATTAGGTAAGATGATTTTTTAGTCACTAAGCTCTTTAGTAGAAACTTTTCCTAAGTGTTTATGTTATTGTTTGCTGGCACGGTATACATACTTAGTTCTTTCAACACTGGGTTGTGTTTTTAATGTGCTAACTGGCTAACTAGCATCTTGAATCCATCATGTTGATCTTCCTGTTTTCCTTCTATAATGAGGAATACAGACAACTGCCGTCTGTTTGTGCGGAGAGTTATTTTCTCTCATACAGGCTCAGAACGTACATGCTGGTTGGCCATTGGCTGTAGTCTTTGCTTTGTGTTTAGGAGGAACTTTTTGGCCATGACATGGGCAACACAACAGTTGGCTTTTGTTGCCACTAGTTCTTTGATGTCAGTTTGGTGTGTCTGGGCCTTTACACCCCTGAAAATTAAGAAGGCCTTGCAACCCAACCTGAAACTTAAGCAGGACCCCCAGGCTGGGAACTAGTATTCTACACACCCAGTGTCAAGTAGGTCTTTTCAGGAAAAAAATCCTCTGGTGCATAGCAAACAATGTGTTTCATGCTTCCAGTTTATAGATTCTTTTACCTGTGTTTTTCTCTATGGCTTTTATATCCGTTCAGTATAACTGTGGCATGTAAATATCTGATGTACACATAGGAAATGATACATGTGACTTGTCTGAATTGGAATAAACATGTCTCAGTGGTGCTGACTGCCACATTTACATAGCTAGTTTCTGCTTGCAGCCATAACTGGTATAATACTGTGATAAATCCGTTGCTGTCTCTCAGAGCCAATGTGCTTTTAAGATCCCCAAACTCTGGCCAGAAATAAGAGTTACATTTAACTTAGAGTCATTATTTGGGGGAATTTTCTCTCCTAATAACCAAAGTCTTACCTTTGTATGAAGTTTGGCAATCTGTTTCTCATCCACATTGGGTTGCCTGTAGACTCTGCTCTTGTATCGGAACTGTGGAGTGAAAGATGAAATGATTTAAACACAAAAAAGGTTCAAAGCAAACCAATGTGTCTTTTTCAAAATAAACTTAAAATGTAGGTAAATCACTTCATTTTTAGGGTTTATTTCCTGAAGTTTATGAAGGAGAACTCGGAGCTCTCTTAAAATTTCCACTTATGAAGTTGTGAATACCACAAGACTCTGAACACAGTAAACACCACCCAATCTGACCACAGCAAAAGTCAAGAGTTTGTCATTACAAACTGCTGCCACTTGGCGCATATTATACCATTGGGAAAGGTGCCTCTGTGGGTCCGTGCCTGATGCTGACGTCCACTGACAAAGTGCCGGTATGTGATGAGTTGGGATGTTGCAGGCTGCCTCTAAAGCTGCCACATCCAGTGAGTATCATACTGAATGAAAAGTACCTCTGTGCTTCGGCATCTGATGCCAACATCACTGACAAAGCTTCAGTATTAGAAGAATTAGGGCTGGTCCAACACAGATTCTGTTGAAGCTCTGTTTGATAACCTTTTCTTCAAAACTCTATGTCATGACTTGTTAACTTTACATCACTGGGTGCATCTTGAAAGCAGTTGTTGGCTAATGGATCAAGATGTGTCCTCTGTATTGATGGCACTATTTCCTACTGTCATGGCATCTTTAGTGGCTGGATGTGTGAAATATGAAACTACATTACAACACTATCTTTTCCTAGAGTTTACTGTACCCTCAGTCAGCTGTACAGTCGCAGTGTGCAGTAACATAAGTAACATTTTGATATACTGTCAACAGTATACATCGCTTGACTACATAGTAACACCTAATGACATAACAGAAACAATCTTATTTCTGTACAAGCACATGGCAATTCTTTGGGAACAAGGTTGGCTGAGATTTCAACGTCGGAGGGATATTTAGCATCAACAGTAGGCCTGTCATGATAACCAGTGTTATTGGATACTATATTGTCCCAGAAGTGCAAAAAAATGTGTTATTGTCAGACTATTTATACCACCGATATACTGGTAATATAATACCATAAAAATGCAGGTACACTATTTCAAAGAGCAATGAACTTCTAATTTGACCAGAAGTGACGTTGAAACATTTCTTAGCTTTTTTTAATTTATTTTTTTATTGGTGCACCAACATTACATGACAATAGTGACACAGATAAATGAGGTAAGGGTACAAAACATCAAGACAATGACATATAACAGTGGTAAATCTGGTCATGTTACATTTGCACTTGGTGGACAATAGAAAACAATACGTGTGTGTGTGTGTGTGGCAGTCTATTTGTGCGTGTGTGTGTGTGGGTGCGTGTGTGTGTGAGGTGTGAGGGGGTTAACACTGAGCAAGGAGGACAACATTATGAATAACTGATGGAGTGCTGTGATGAATTTATTGAATTTATGAACGGTTGCCAAATTAGGTCTTGAGGTTTTGAATTCTTTAGAGCAAAGCTAGAGAGAAGGTCTATAGAGATGTAATCGTTTAAAAGATTTTTCCATTGTGTGATAGTTATAGTATTTTTTTATTTCCAGTTCATGAGGATTGTTTTCTTGGCAACAGCCAGCGCACGAGAAGTGGTTTATTTTTCTGTGGATTGAGGTTGATTGTTGACAGATCTCCTAGGAGACACAGTGAGGGGGATAAAGGGATGGGGCAGCCCAGAATATTGGAGAGTGACATAGTGACCTTAACCCAAAAGTGCTGTACAGAGGTGCAATGCCAGAGAGCGTGGATATAGGAGTCTTGTTTGTTTTGGGTGTGGTGTGTGCAAGTGTCAGATTGTACAAAACCCATTTTGAACATCTTGTGACCTGTGAGGTGAACTCTGTGAAGGATCTTGTATTGTATTATGTGTTATGGGGGGTGGATTGGGATCATTGTAAATAGATAATTTATTTTGGGGAGTATGGACATTTTGATGGTTGATATCCTGTCTGCAAGTGATAATGGTAAATGAGTCGAGCGTTGAAGGTCAGTGGTTATTGTTTTCAACAGTGGTGTGAAGTATAGTGTGTACAGCTCTGACAGCTTGGGGGAGATGTGAATTCCTAAATATGTTATGTGGGTGCTGCATAAGGGGATAGGTGAGCTGTGGGCTGCCGCATCCCAGTGGTTATTTTTGAGATGGAGGATGGAGGCTTTGGACCAGTTTATAGAGTAATCAGAGATTTTAGAAAATGATTCTATTAAATTAATAGATTCTGTAGGGGATGTGTCAGGGTTTCTTAAATATAACAATAAATCATCTGCATACAGACTGACTTTATGATCCCTTGTAGGTGTTTTAATTCCTTTAATATTGCTGTTTTGGCAAACCTCAAAGTCAAGTCAAACCTCTCTAATGTGGGAAACAGGAAATCCCAGCTCACCCTGTGAAATGCTTTTTCAGCATCTAGAGACATTATTCATGTATCTGTTGGTTGTGTTGATGTATATTGCATTAAATTGAACAGCGTGTGTGAGTTATTGGATGAGTGCCTACCTTTTATAAATCGGGGTGAATAATGGAGCAGATGACCTTTTCTAATCTGTATGATAGAGCTTTACTTATGATTTTTAAGTCTGTGTTAATCAATGAGATGGGTCGGTAACTGGATGGTAGAGTTGGGTCTTTAGGTTTTAAAAGGAGGGATATTGTAGCTGTATTCATGTTAACTGGAAGTTCTGAAATTCTTTTAATTTCAGAAATCAAATTGTTAAAAACGGGTGACAAGATGGACCAGAAGTGTTTGTAGAACTCAGCAGGAAAGCCATCAGGACCGGGTGCTTCATTGTTTTGCATGTGGCTAAGTGAATTAAATAACTCTTCCATTGTTAGTGGTGCGTCAAGAAGTTCCTTTTAATCTGTAGTAAACTGTGGAAGATTGATAATGTTTAAGAATGAATGGATGTCTTCTTGATATTTTGGTTGTCCGTTGAATACAAGTTTGCATAAAACTGTCCAAAGATTTCATTTATTTCTTTTGGGTTTTGTGATGGCTTCCCCGCTGAGTCCTTAATAACAGAAATTGTTGTTTTTTTTTCTTGATTCTGTTTAATCTGGTTTGGTAGGTATTTACTTGATTTATTTGAATATTCAAATTTTTCATGTCTCAGCCTCTCAATCAAAAACATATTTCATTTCAACATTTCAACATTTCATTAAGTTGTGATTTATATTTTCTCAGTTCATTCTGTAAGATTTCTGATGAATTTCTACAGTTTGTGTTATTTAGTTTGTTAATTTTTTGTTCCAGTTTTGTCTCCATTTCTCCCTCCTTTTTCTTTTTGTGAACAGAGAATGAAATAATACAACCCTGTAAGACTGCCTTCCCGGTTTCCCACAGGAGAGAGGGTGAGGTCTCCGGAGAATCATTCATTTCTAGGCAGGATGCCCACTCTCTTTTAACAAAACTGTCAAATTCAGGGTCTTGTAGAAGGAATGTATTAAAGTGCCATTTTGTACTATATTTGTTAGTGTGGTCAGTTTTCCATGTTATTGATACGGGAGCGTGGTCACTGATGGTGATGGGGTGTATCTGAGAATTTAAAATGTTTGTTATTTTTGAATGGCTGGTAAGGAAAAAATCAATTCTTGAATAGGAGTAATGGACTGGAGAGTAAAAAGAGTATTGCTTTTCATATGGGTGTTGAAGGCGCCAACTATCGCCAAGACCACAGTCCCTCATGCGCTGGATAATTGATGCTGTTGACTGCCAGGTATGTGTATTTGTTGTCTGATTTGATTTGTCTATGGCTGGATCAATTACTGTGTTGAAGTCACCTCCAATTATTACTGGACAGTGTGGCATGTCTGATAGTAAGGAGAAAAAATTATAGAAAAAAGATGGATTGTCTATGTTTGGACCATAAATGCTTTCAATGGTGATTGGTTTGTTATTGATAGATATGTTTAAAATGATAAATGTTGTGGAGTTGTAGGTGAATATGACATTTTTATGGACAAGAATTGCTACTCCCCTTTGTTTTGTATTGTAATGCGCTGAGAAAACATGAGTGTAATGCTGTGATTCTAGATTAATGTATGTTGATGAAGATAGATGGGTTTCTTGAAGTAAACAAATATCAGCTTTAAGGTACAGGAGGTGATTAAATATTTTTGTCCTCTTTGCCTGAGAGCCTGCCCCACGAGTATTCCAGGACACAAATTTTATTGATGATGTAATACATCATGTAATACAGACATACATTGATGAACGAAAACAACAGAACACATAGGCATAACACACAATCGAACAAAGTGCAAGACAAACAAAAATGTGAGAGAGAAGAAAAGAAGAGGAAGAGGTTGAAGAAGAAGGAGAGAAAAATGAGAGCTGTTCTTCTTTTTTGAGTTAGCTTCCAACTGCTATCAGCTGCTTTTTGAATCTCCCACTGTTGGTCACACTCAGTACACATCATGAAAACTTGAACCCCGTCTCGTCCATGATCCCGTCCTGCTGGTTATGCCATTTATACAGACTTTGTTTCGGCACTGTTACTACCTTGAATGCTTCAACACTACCTCTGAGGCTAGACTACTCTGTCCCTCCATTCAGTGATTGTACCCATTGTACAAAATAATGAGGAGGCATAACAGTGAGAAATTCCGGCATTGAAGAGGCAGTGTAAAAGGAGCTAGAGACTTTAAAAAAACGTCTTTGGTCTCCTGCACAGATAGACGTGAGTTGAGTGTAGCAATACACATGCTTGTTTCAGGGCAAGAAGGGGAATTATTGGGGGTTAGCTGACATTTATGAGATATCACCGCTGTGTGCTTGGAGGTGATCAGGGGCATTTGGCCCCACTTCTCAAAAGGTCCATCTCTTATGTGGCATGTTAAAACTGAAAACGGAAACGGAAATCGGCATGGCATGGTTTGACTTGTCATGGCCAACAGTGCTAATGGAAAAAGAGTATTAGTGTCTTATAATATTGTCGAAGACATTGACCCTTTGTTTAAGATTTAAGCCCAGTATGGACCAATGAGTTGCGACGAGATGAGATGGTTTTAAAACGCTGCAGAGAAAAATTGCAGCCCTGCTAACTGGCCGGTCAAAGCTCAACTCAAGCCAGCTGATGGTGTCACCTGCAACTCAGCTGGTCAAATCACCCGCAACTCGTTTTAGAACGTTAAGCATGTCGCCTGTTTCAACAGCCAGTCGGCTTGTATTGAAATCCACTGGTCAAGTCAAAATGACAGCAGATGGCGTGTTTGCTCCCTATGGCAGGTGCAAGGTCCCCGCTGAGCCCTCTGTTTCAGTCCTCACAGTGTGCCGGTGTTGGACGATGGGTTGCTGCTGCTGCTGCTGCTGCTCGCTGTATGTGCTTATGCCCCACCCACACGTTCACATTCTCATAGACTGATTGATTGGTGATGGTTATTTATATTATTGTGATGTTTTTTTTATTATGAATACATTCCATCTGATGCTCGCTTTGTTTCTGTTTTTCATTGTTTTATCACTACTACAAATGCGACTGTAGCCAGTGTCTCACTATTACTATCCTCTTTCATATTTAAAAAAAACTACAAATTATAATCAGCCAAAAATAAGCTCAAACAAAATACGCCTGAAAAGCTGGAAATCAGAGCGGAAGTACAGAGTTGTTGCATTGAGATGACACACTGTCTCATCTAATTGCATCGGTGTCAACCGGCAGGTTTTTTGGACATTGCAGAATGGCATATTGCAAGTAGTTGCCTTTTTCCTTTTCACGAGAAACAGCCCCCAAATTGCTTTTTCCAAACCCACCAGTCTCTATTGAAAGAAACACTAATTTTATCTTTGTAAAACACACTTCATTCAAAGCTGACAGAAACATGAAAAACATCTTGGTTCATCTTTTCACTGTTCCAGCAATTACCAGCTCTGGTTTGATTGAAATAAATCTTGAATTCACCAAGTTAGATGTGAAAATATGCTGACTGTATACACACTAAAATTACTGGGTGATGGCGATTTCGGGACTGTTTCTGGTTAAACAAAAAGGATCTTACTCCTGAACAAAAAGGTCTGACTCTGTAGGGATCCTTTCCATAATGTTGCCAGACACTTATAATAACAATATGAGCCTGTCAGTGGTAAAAACAAGTACTTTTATAGGACATACACTGACGGTGCAAATGTGCCCGAAGTGGTTTCATTGCAGCCTGTTGAACCACTGCTGGCTGCAGTGCTCTCACTCAACACTGAAAACTTACCAAAAAAGTTAATTAGTCACTTAGACACAAAAACATGGGAAAATTGGTATCAGGTTTAAAGATACTAAACTGACCCTTTAATAAGTTTTTCTAGTTCAAAATCATCAAATGTTTTTTCCCCAATATGGCTGGTTGTAGAGAAATCCCACAACCCAGCTGCATTTTTTTTTGAGAATACACAATGTCTCTCACTTTTGGCTGCTTTTTAAGTCATGTTAAATTGTTGCATATTGCGAGTGCAGTCATTTGGATCAGAGTCACTGAATGGCATAATTTATCATTCACATTCAATTCATGAGTGACTGGTCTTTTTCTAATCCTTGATTCATGACAAGATAATATAAACAAATTTATTATACAAAAAAATTGAGACGTGTTTGCTTCATGACTACATTCAGTACAATCAGAAAATATTCCAAAATTAGGATCAACTACCAGCTGGAACATAAGCTGTACCATCAGCCAACAGACATCAGCGACTGTGGCTCAGGGGGTAGAGCAGGTTGTCAACCATCACCAGTGTGTGAACGTGTGTGAATGGGTCCATGTGACATGTAGTATAAAAGCGTTTTGAGTGGTCAGAAGACTAGAAAGGCACAATACAAATACCATTTAGCATTTACCATCATGTGATATGAGAGACCTCCAATTCGTTGTACATGGGAGGCCAAAAATGAGTTGACTGGACATGATTATCATTTGACTGTAAAGGCAGTCATAGAATGGTGAATGATGTCATTTCCACTACCTGTGGCTAAACAGCAGCCTGATCACAGAGGAACACGGAGTGCTGAAACATACTCTGCCTTCTGATCTTCATTTGGTTAAACATTATGCTAAAATATTACTACTAAATATTATTGATATTGGAGAAATGCCAAAAACTGCAGTTCTTTTAATGGCCACTTGAAGCTGGCTCCAGAAGCCAGTTAATCCCCATAGACCCCTATGTTAAAATGCTCAACTTTACAACAGAAATTAACATGTTGACTGCAAATTGCCCCACTCATGACAATTGTATGGAATGTGAGTTTTTATTTATATCTCACCTATTTACATTTGATTAAGTCTTAAAGTGATGCATAAATAAGGGCAGGCTGCTTTGAGTGACAGACTGTCTGCTGGTAGTGTCCTCAGTTCCTCAGTCAGATCCACCCCCTCGCTCCTCCACAGTTCCACCCTCTCACCCAAATATGGTTATTTCTGGCTCCATAAGATGGCGATGGCCAAAATATTGAACTCGAGGCTTCGAAACAGGAGTTCACAAACCAACAGGTGAGATCACGTTAGCTATGATTATTATTTTTATAGTCTATTATCTGTACACAACAAAAATACCATAGAAAATAAGAAATGATTTGTCTGATTTGTGCGTGTTTTTTTTATAGTTTATTTATAGTTAGTTTATAGTTAATGTAGTTAGTTATGTAGTTGTAGTTAATGTAGAATAAGCATATAATTTTGTTGCTACTGACTTTTACTGAAAAAAATAAATGAGAGATGGTAAATGGACATGCATTTGTATAGTGCCTTTCTAGTCGTCTGACCTCAAAGCGCTTTTTACACTACGAGTCACATTCACCCATTTACACACATTCATACACTAGTACCAGACAAGGTGCCACCTGCTACTCAGTTGTTGTTCTTTTTGTTTTTTTAACACACTCACACACTGATGGAAGCATCATCGGGAGCAATTTGGGGTTCAGTATCTTGTTTAAGGATACTTTGACATGCGGACTGAAGGAGCCGGGGATCGAACTGCTGATCTTCTGTTTGGTGGACGACCTGCTCTACCTCTAAGCCTCAGCCGCCCACAGATCAGTTTGCCTTTTTAAGGCATAAATAGCATATGACACTACTATCAGTTCACTGTGAGCTTTTATTTGACCACAGTTGTACCTCTGAGGTGGCAATCTGAATACACTTGCGAGTGCCTGTTTTTCTCTCAACTTTTTGCGGACCCTCCCCACCCCACGGGCCCCAGTGCAACTGCTCTGCCTGCACTGTCTATACTAACGCCCCTGGCCACAGTCCACATAATGTTAATATTAAGCACTGCCTCTATGCAGTAATCACATATAGGTCATTTGTGCAGTATATTTCATGAAAATGTCACGCCTGTAGATACACTTCAGCTCTGCACTGTCTGGTGTGAAGCATTATAAAAAAGCGCAGCGTTCGGTGTGGATAAATCTGAAAACACCAGCATTCGTATTTAAGTGTGGATGGGGAAAAATAATGCTGTTGGAAAATAGTATGGCTGCTTTAATATAGACATTACAGGAAACAGCTTTCTATGTCGTCTATCCCTCTCTGAGATGACTCATTTTAAATGTCAGTATAGCTTTATGAAAAACCAAAAGCTTGACTCCAGTTTTATTAAAAGAGTACACAAGATGACAGCAGCCTCTACGCTGTGGGGAAAAACAAGCCTGCTGATGAGATTGCCCAGGAAGAGCAGGCAGAGGGTGGGGCCCAGCACCGAGCCCTGAGGGACACCGCAGGTGATGTTGTGGGTGTGCGATGTTGCTTTGCCCAGGGTGACGTGCTTGGTTCTGTCGGTCAGATATGAGGTGAACCAGCTGCGTATGTTTTCCGAGAGTCCAATGGAGTATGCAAGGCGGTGGAGGAGGATGTTGTGGTCAACTGTGTCAGAGACAGCCGTTAGGTCCAGGAGGTCATTGGTGACCCTGACCAAGGCTGTCTATGCTATGGCCAGGGCGGAAACCAGACTGAAACTTCTCAAAAAGGTTATTATGTTTGAGGTGATCCTGACGTTGTGCTGCAACTGTTCTTCCAGGACCTTAGACAGAAATGGAAGATTGGAAATGGGCCTGTAGTTGGAACGAACTTCTGGATCCAGGGTTTTTTTTTTAGTAGTGGTCTGATGACAGCGCAGATGGGATGTGGCCGGCCAGGAGGGAGTGGTTTATGATCTTGGTGATGAATGGAGAGATGGCAGAGATATTGGTCCTCAGCAGGGCTGAGGGAAAAGGGTCCAGGGCACAGGTGGTTGGCTTCATTTTTCTGATGACATCCTCCACCTTCTCCTGTGTGACATCGGAGAAGGAGCAGAGAGGCTGGACAATCTCAGACGGTGGGTCGGTGGGACCCACTGATCCACCATCTGAGATTGTCTTCTCCATAGCCTCCCCGAACTCCTGCCACACCGGGGTTTTTACTTCAGCAACCGCCATCACCGCAGCCCTTCTGGCCACCCGATACCTGTCTGCTGCCTCAGGAGTCCCCTGGACCAGCCAGACCTGAAAGGCCTTCTTCAGCCTGATGGTCTCCCTCACCGTTGCTGTCCATCAGCGGATTCTTAGGTTGCTGTCATGACAGGCACTGACAACCCTCCAGCCACAGCTCCTAGCAGCTGCCTCCTCAATGGAGGCTTTGAACATGGACCACTCAGATTCCATGTCCCCAATCTCCCTCAGGATGCACGAGAAATTCTTCTGGAGGTGGGAGTTGAAGACCCCACGAACAGGGGCCTCAGCTAGACGTTCCCAGTTCACCTTCACTACACGTTTGGGTTTACCCAGTCTGTCTGGCAGCCTCCCCAGCCATCTGATCCAACTCACCACCAGGTGGTGATCAGTTGACAGCTCTGTTCCTGTCTTCATCTGAATGTCCAAGACACACAGCCGCAGATCTGATGATAGAACTACAAAGTTGATCATCAGTGTTTGGCCTGGAGTGTTTTGGTACTAGGTACACTTATGAATTTCCCTGTGCTCATACATGGTGTTTGCAGTCCATGACTCGCACAGAAGTCCCATGACAAAACACCACTCAGGTTCAGGTCAGGCAAGCAGTTCCTCCCAATCACCCCCCTCCAGGTTTCTCTGCCATTGCATTGCCCACGTGAGCATTTAAGTCCCACATTGTCATGTCAGTTTTTTAAGCCATCAGAATGGCTCTCGCTATTGCATTTCATTTCTTTTGCTCTCTTCAATGGCTCTCTCCCTCTCTCACAGACACACATACATAAAAAAAGACTTAGAAACTTGATACCACACACACTCAAGCAAGACATATTTTTATATCCAGACCGTGACAATTTGCGATCATGGAGCACCAGTGCAACTTGCACGTATATTAATGTAAAAACTGGAGAGCTGTTTGTTTGTTTCCGGTTTTCATCATGTTAAACACTGCCACTGTAACAGTTTAATTTAACCCTTTGGGCCCTAGGCCTTTTTCGGGGTATTTTTACTGCCTTTACTTTTAAGCTCATATCTCAGTCATTATAAAGGCTACATACACATACTATATCTTGTTTTTTTCAGGACAGTCTGGGCTATCCAGATTTGCCATCATTACATGTCCTTCTATGTGCCTGTATTTTATATCAAT
>JAPZEB010006504.1:0-13131 GCA_029783705.1 Chaetodon striatus
ATTAAGCCGTGTTTCATGTGTGTTTCGAAACAAGTCAGCTTTACAGCACTTCACAGAAACCCAACCGCAGACTAGTGTTTAAGAGGTGTAACTGCAGAGTGACACAGACACACCACCGCATAAGTGTAAATGCTCACAATGGTGTAGACAACGTGTGTAGGCTGCAGTGTAGGCTCTGCATAGAGGTGATGCTTAGGTATAAATCTGCCTTTAGGTTTGTCAGTTCTTCAAACTGCAAGTTCTAATATAGCAAAAACACAATGATTCTTATTTTCAGGTAATTATACATCAGAGAAAACATACTTATTATACTGTATTCTATTTCTGCCAATAACTCCTCCCTAAATCCTCCACACTGGACGCTCTACCCATGATGCAGCATGAACCCCCTGTTCAAAGATCTAAAATGTGCCTGTGAGAAGATTAAAAGCTGCACATTTTCTGACATCTATAAATCATCAGTGAGCAGAAGGAAGGTTGACAGACAGTTAAGAAAAGCCCGCAGGAGTTTCAGTCTGGAGGGAGGGATTCAAACCATAACCTCGACTCTGCAGCACAGCAGGAGTTCAAAGTCAACTCAACCTGCTTAGACAGATTAAAATTAAAGCAAGAGGTGCTGCTGCGCCGGAGGACACACCGTGAACTAAAGCCCTACTGATTAAAGCCCATTAGACTCTTAAAGTCACCTATAAAGCCCCATTGATTCACACACTTTGTGGTGAAGCTGTCAGAAACTAAATATGAGAAAAGTAAAACAAATATTTACAAGGCCGGACGTACGTGACAGCTGTAGAAATCTTTTCATCTAACTCTTAGAAAGTTAGTGACGATGTCCTTAATGTCAAACAGGGTGTAATAAGGGCTTCAGACTGAACAGGATTTAAATATGTAAAATTACTTTTTCACAGTAAGCGCTCTTCACTGTCTCCAGGTTTCACATTTACTCTCTAACCTCCTATATTACCACCTGGAGGGACGCCACGGATCACAGGGTTCATTACTGATTAAGAGAAAAGCTTTTATTAGGCGAGGGCTTTACGAAGCTGCCCAGACCTCTCTTATCTCTCTCTCAGTGCTTTTTATTTAGTTCCATACTGGACCAGCTGAGGCTGACCACCAGTGGCAATTAACTGAACATCTGCTTGTTCTTTTTCTGGCTGTCTCCATATGTGCCTGCACACTCATACTGACAAAGACAGAGGACACCCGAGAGACAATGCACTTTGTGTTTGTAAATCTGATTGTTTTTTTGTTTGTTTTTTGTTTGTTGCTACACCATTGAATGTTGATATTGAATGTAGTGGATATGCTGAAACTTAATTTTTTTCTCTACATTTTAATTTATTGTCGTGACAAAGCTGTGGTTAGCACATGTTGAGGTTTAGGCCCAAAAACTACTTGGTTAGGGTTATGAATACATCATGTTTTAGCATATAATACCTGCTTTTGTCTCCACAAACATGACTGGAAATTACCTAAGCTCTTGTCAAAAAAAAAAACATATGCTTTTGTTGCTACAAACATACCTGGAAAAGTCTGAACCTTTTATTTAAAATACCTGCTTTTGTTACTAAAACCACAGCTGGAAATGTCCTGAACTGTTGTTAACTCTAACCTGCTTTTGCCACAAAAAAAACCAAAATGCTGGACATATCCTGTACTGACTTGAAGAATACCCACCTTTGTTGTTATAAACACAGCTGGAAATGTCTCAAATTTTAGTAAAAATAATACCCAATTTTGTCCCTACAATCACAGCCGGAAATGCCCCAGCCTTTTGTTAAAAATAACTAACTTTTGTCCCTTTAAACATGTCTGGAAATGTCCTGTCCTGTCTATAAAAATACCCACTTTTGTCACTACAAATTTTGTAGCTACAAACAGGCTGAAATGTCCCAACCTTTCGTTTAAAAATACTTGCTTTTGTTGCTACGAATATGTCTGGAAATGTCTCATACTCTCTAGAAAAATACTCTCTTTTTTCACAGCAAACATGGCTGGAAATTCCTCAAATTTTTGTTAAAAAGTACCTGCTTTTGTCACTACAAAACATGGCTGGAAATGTCCCATACTCTGTTTGTGTCACTACAAAAACTGTTGGAAATATCCTGCCCTTTCCTGCAAATTACCTAGTTATGTCACTATAATCACAGCCGGAGATGTCCCAAACTGTCATTAAAAAAATATCTGCTTTTGTACACAGCTAGAACGGTCCCAGCCACTCACTAAAAAATACTAACTTTTGTCCCTACAAACATGTCTGGAAACGTCCTGAGCTGTCTTTTAAAAATACCTACTTTTGTCATTACAAACATGGCTGGAAATTACCTAAACTCTTGTTAAAAAAATTTGCTTTTGGCGCTACAAACAGGCTGGAAATGTCTCATACTCTCTTGAAAAATACCCACTTTTTTCACAACAAACACAGACATTCCTCAAACTTTTGTTAAATTTATTGTCTTTTGTAGCGACAAACATGACTAGAAATGTCCCATACTCTTGTTACAATATACCTGCTTGTGTCACTACAAAAACTGTTGGAAATATCCTGCACTCTCTTGCAAAATACCCACTTTTGTCACACAAAACACATCTGGAGATGCCCTGAACTTCATTAAAAAATATCTGCTTTTGTTACAAAAACACCACTGGACATGTCCCAAACTGCCCTTAAAAAATACTTGCTTTTGTCGCAACAAACACAGCTCAAAGGTCCCAATCTCTCATAAAATAAATCTCAGTTTTGTCACCACAAACACGTCTGGAAATACCCCAGCCTCTCATGAAAATAGCCACTTTTGTTGCTACAAACACAGCTAGAAAGGCCCGGATCTCTTGTACAAAAGTAAGAAAATTTAAAAAAAAAAATCAAGCACTTTCTTTGCTTAAAAAAAGGCTGGACATATCCCAACCTGTGGTTTAAAAATACCTGCTTTTGTTACTTAAAAACACCTCTGGAAATGTCCTGATCTGTCATTAAAGACAACCCACTTTTGTTGCTACAAAAACTGCTGATAATTTTCTGTACTCTTATAAAATACCTGTAATTTTCATCCATCTTGTTGCTACAAACGAGTCTGGAAATGTCCTGAACTTTCACTGAAGAATACCTACTTTGGTCGCTACAAACATGGCTAGAAAGGTCATTCTGAAGGTGTACAGCTGGGTGAAGACTTCATATTAGATTAATCTTGTGGTGATAAAGACTCATTATAC
Source organism: Chaetodon striatus (assembly GCA_029783705.1). Lineage (NCBI taxonomy): Eukaryota > Metazoa > Chordata > Actinopteri > Chaetodontiformes > Chaetodontidae > Chaetodon > Chaetodon striatus. The sequence continues at coordinate 3,217 of JAPZEB010006504.1, forward strand.
AAACCAAAGGCACCTGCTGCTGTTAATAGCTGCAAGAAAAGAAATGTCATCTTCAGTGTCTTTGAAGGGGAAAAACATTGTTTTCCCGAAGTCCAAAATAAAAATGTATGGTATGCTTTTTTATAAGGTAAAAAAAAAGGAAAAAAAATTATACTGTATAATGAATGTCTTCATGGTCATTGGTGATGACCACAAAGAAGACGAAATATTCTTTTCACATCCATGTTTTATTTTGATGTTTTTTTATGGTAGTTTTCTGGAAAAACGATTTACTGTCTAAAGCATGTCTTGCGTTTAGAGACATCTTTATTTTATGCGGCAATATCTTCAAGTTTTTCTTTTGGGAGTCAATAAAAGCAACCTTGACCTTGACTACGACTTTATGCAATCTACAGGCCTGATATTCTGTTACATGTGAGAGTGCAGCAGCTGTGGCTGAATGAAGAGAAATACAGGAGTTTCTCCCTGTGCGGGGATATGAGCCTCTGGGCTGCTGCCTTCATAGCAGTGACCTTGGTTTGGGAAATTGTATTTCAGTGCACTCTAACTTGAGATGATTCCTCAGGAGCCACAGTGTGACTCACTGACCCAAAAATAAAGCACATCAGAGTGAACGCCGGCATGTGCAGCAAGGACATCATTTGAAATAAATTAATAAAACAGAACTGTATTTAAGAGATTTCTAGGTTACTTTGATGGATAAAGGTGGGAAGCATGCCGGAGTTACAGTATATTTTAATTTATATACCTTTGTATTGTTAGTAACATCTTGAGTGCAAGACATTTACTTGTAACAGAGTGTTTCTACACTGCAGTATCGCCAGTAATTTAAGTAAAAGATCTATTTATGACTACTATTAGGTGATATAAAGCAAAATGAAGATAAAATCTAACTGTGGTTGTGTCATTGTCATGGTTTTCTGTCTCTACACTGACACACTGACAGCATTTGTACTTTCTCCTTATATCACAGGATGCCAGTACAAAGCCATACACAAGCCATGACAGTAGTGCAGACTCTTACTGTATAAGACTGCCCTCTAGTGGACAATACATAGACTTACATCCATCTATATACTTTTATAAGCTCTGATTTTAAGTAAATGCTGCCACTTTGTCCATGGGGGGCAGAATATGATCCAAAAGAACAGCTGTTCCTGTCAGCTGTCATTTTAGGCGGTATCGTGGCGCCCTCCTCCACCCAATTCACCTTAGTCACCTTTTAAAGAGCCTAGGATCAGCTCATCTAAAGCCCAGTCCTCCTCACATACAGATCCTCACCTCCGTCTTCATCACATTGTATCATCACTACCAGTATCTAGGAAGGTTCCCTAATCTACTGCCTCATATCTTACCATCTTAAAGGAATATACGATGGGGTCTAATCGCCAAAGACTTTTCACATTTCACATACTTTATGTGCACATGTAAATAAATATTCTTTTCTCTCAGAGCGAGTCTCCTCTGATTGAAATCATTAATGAATGTATAAGCTCAATTTAGAAAAAAAACAACCCACATGGTATTCTTGAGATATTATGTTTACAAGAATGAGAAAGACGAAATCACAGTGACCTAAACCTTTCACCACGAAAACCTTGATTGTTTAATCAAACTGGAAGGTTGGGCTAAATTTGAGGAAATTCCCTCAATGCATTCTTGAGATATTGCCTTTACAAAAATGAGAAGGATGCAAGGTCACAGTGACCTTTACCTTTGATCGCCAAAATCTAATCAGGTCATCCTTGATTCATAGTATAAGTTTGTGCCAAATTAAAAGGAAAAATAAAATTAAAAACAAAAAAAAAAAAAGGTATTCTTGAGAAATTGTGTTCAAGACAATGCCGCTGACGAGGTCACAGTGACCTTGACCTTTGACGACCAAACTCTAATCAGGTCAGTGTTAATCAAACTGGAGGTTTGCAGACACTGACTGCAGACAGAGACAGGCAGCTGCATCAGAGCCAAAGCGTATTTCTTTTGCTATTGGATATCATTAAAAAACTATTTATGTAATAATGACAACAAAAAAGGATGAAGCCAAATAATGTACTGGTGTTTTAATCACACCAGTACTACCATTAGAAAAGTTAGTGGAGAGCCCTGTCCAAGATATAAAACTACATATAACAAAGAGCAATGAGATCCACAGGTGTGTGCTAACAGGGCTGAAATGTACCTGAACAAGAGTCCATTGATCCCACCTGCTGCAGAGATCAGCACACCAACAGTGGAGCGTCTGTGTCCAGGGAAGTTACACAATCCAGTCGGTCCTTCCATCAGCTGCTGCTTGATTTTTAACTTTATTTTTTTCTTCTATGGTTTTAGAGCAAAGATGTCCAGACACTGAAGTAAACTTTAAATGATCTCACTCCTCTTTGTTCTGCTCCATGCTGCTGTTGTTAGTTGCTGTCCTTTCCCTCGGCTCACAGGTGTGTCTGATTGAGCTCCTCTAACTCCCCGCCTTCATTATAAAGGGCTGTTCTGCACTTTCTCTTCCCTTTAAACCTTTTCTGCCACAACTACTGTATGCTCTCAGTTTAAATGAATAAGATCAGGAGCCCTAAAAGCTTCAGAGTTATTGTTGAAATTGGTTATATTTGGGAATATGCAACACTTGAGCACGATATCAACCAAAGGACCAGGTGAGATTCAAACACATTCATTTATTCTGCAAAGCATGATCTCAACTAACAGCCTGTCAGTTTGGAAAAAACATATTTGAGACCATTTCTGACATTTCTTGGTGTACGAGTAACTAGTCAAGAATGTTAATTTCAGCAGAGGATGTACAGCGTGTCTTATCCCAGTGAGAATACAGTACTGTTTAAAAAAAATCTATGTTCCCTTCTAGTACACATCTCAGAATGACAAGCCATCCCACCCACACACGCCAACATATACGGCAATCAGCTGTCAGCAGTGTGGAGAGTACAGATTGTATGTAACAAGTTCTCCACCTCCTCTGCTTTAGTGTCCAGATTGTCATAGAAACCACAGCCACATACACGTGAGCAACACCACTTGATCCAACTGTAGTTCAACTGTAACATGTGACACGGGTTAGTTTGAGGCGGTAGTAGTAGTCTTACTTTTTCCAGTTGGATGTGCCTGGAAAACCAACATTGCTGTTGAGTTTTCCAAATGTATTGTATCCAGTTTTATCCGTTGTCTGGGGGCAACAGTATGAGCAAAGTACTCCAGACGTCCCTCTCCTTAGCAACGCTTTCCAGCTCCTCCTGGGGGACCCCGAGGTGCTCCCAAGCCAGATGAGATATGTAATCCCTCCGGCCTGTTCTGGGTCTGCCCCGGGGCCTCCTACCAGTTGAGCATGCACAGAAAACCTCTTACAGATGCCTGAACCACATCAACTGGGCCCTTTGGACGCAGGCTGAGACCTGACACCCTACAGAGAAAAGTCGCTTCGGCCACTTGTATCTGCGGTCTCATTCTTTCGGTCACTACCCAAAGCTCATGAGCAAAGGTAAGGTTTGGGACGTAGATTTGAGTTCTTAATCTCAGCCTGAGCCCGACGACCAAACAAACAAATAAAAAATATACTTGAGAACTAATATGTTTGGCAATGCTGTTTGCGTTTGTAATGAAGTAACTTCAACTGCCAATTTGTGGGAGGTTTATTGTTTGACTTGCTGTAGAATAAAACACTAAAAATAGAGAATAAAGAGACGACTCTATTGTTATGTGTACTGCATTTACACTGTACACTGGATATCGCCAAGAGCTGTACAATAAGATGCAGACTTGTTCTTGAATATTCATAATATATATGAATAGATATAGAGGGTTGTCTTGAGGCTTGAAGCACAAAAGACAACCAGTCAGGATCTTTGGAAAGATTACCAGCTGATGAGTCAGTTATATATGAAACGTGATGAATAGATATAATAAGTATTTTTCAGAGATCCGTGATCATGTAAAGTGGTAGTTAGCCAAGTTGGAAATTTGGCAGCATGATCTCTCCTCTCACACACAGCCTGGCTCTCCCAGTGTAGGCTGTGCAAATGCAACCAGCTCAGCTCTGCATTTAGCTTGTCTACACAACAAACGTGACTCACTGAGGCATTCAGTATATGTATTATAATACAGTATTGCTTAGGGTTATCTGTTTTACTGAGTGAGTGGGACGGGGTTAAATCAGCAACTGATGCATATGAATGCTCAGAGATAACATGCTATGATCTTCTTTACTCCACGTCCATCTCCACGGTAACAGATGGCAGTGACAACACAGGGCTAATGGTAATATTCAGTGATTTCTGACTGTGATTGGAAACTGAACAGGCTGATAAACCGTTATGATGACAATCTGTTCAGTTTCACAGGTTTAATGTCAGGAGTGCTTCAAAAGGATAAAACGTGTCATAAGAAAGGAAGTGCTTTCAATATTTTGCATTTTTAGTTTATAACTTGAAGGCTCTGTATGTAACATTGCTTTGTGACTGTATGTAACGTTGCTAACAGCAGTTAGCATAATGTTGCTTGTACTCTGTAGCCATATGTAGTGTTCCTAAATATCATCTGGACCACTCCATGATACGAAGTAGCTTACTATTTGCAAAGTACATTATCAGCTGACTTTACAAGCAACCAACAACAGATGTAGGATAGCTAAGTTACAGCTGCTGGCTAACATTGGGGTCTGGTCAGCTGTGAGGAAATACAGGCAGGGGGAAAGCATTTTCAAGTGGGCCCCTCGTCCACACTCAGTAGGGCGATGGGTGAGATTCCTATTCATTTTTATATTTCCTGCAAATATAATGCAATGAATCATATTTCCACATGCATTTTGGATCTACTTGTACTTGTATCTACTGTTAAGACCTTGTTTTCTTATTTTGAAAAGCAAAGGTAGTCACATCCGTGTCCTGGGCTGAAAAAAATGCCCTCCAATGAATGATTAAAGAAAAGTAAAATCAAACACTGATTGAGGAAATTAATGCAAGGTATTAAATCATAAGATCAAATCAGGAGTGAACTTTTTCATTTGTCCATTTGTTTATTCAATCCTGAGGCTACATTAATCATATATTGATCAAATTGTTTGCAGAACTGAAATAGTAAATGGCTGTCAACACACAGTTTTCCAGTGCTGCCCAATTTATGCAATTTCAAGACTGTTTGTGGACCCCTGTATGCAGAAATATTTAAATATCCTATTTTGAAAAAATGGCAATGTTCCTTTTTCCCCTCACCAAAATTTAGCATAACTTTAGAGCATTATTTGTCCCCCTCTCCAACAAGATAGCATAACATGGTTGGTACCAATGGATGCCAGTCGCTTTATACAGTATGATACCTGTATGTTCACTGTAGCTGTAAAACTGAGCCTTAAAACTGAGCCTGATAAAAAAAAAATATAAAAAAAAATAGAGGGGTTATTAAATAAAACTGACTCTACCTCACCTCCTAACCCTCAGCTCTGCCTGTCATACCTGCTGGTTCCTTTATGATTTTTGCCAGACATGTGTCCATTGCCTCTCTGCTCCTTTTATTTTCTTGTTCTCTGTGTACCCCGACTTTTCCTTTAGGGAGCCCCAGATATAGTTGAGGCTCTCTGACTTAGCTAGTCAGGCTGCAGTCGACCTCACATGTTTACATTAGCGGTACTTGCGAGTTCTGCGCATGGCACACCTGAGCCATGTCAGATGGGCCGCACCATTTCACAATACATGACACCTATGACCTGTCTCGTCAGTATTTAAAGTCTATCCCTAACGCCTAACCCTAACCCCCCTTGACAGCAGGGCTGGCTCAGGTTACTGCATCGCACAGTTAGTGCACACATTTAATTTTACTGTCTCTGTGCTGTTATGATTCAGCCTTGAGTTCAAGGTAAAACTTCTCTAAAAGACAATTTTAGGCCTTTTTTAGATTATGTGCTAAATGAACTGACACAAAAGAGCCATGCCTAAGGATGTCAGCAGACCACCAAGGTTTCCACTATTTATCTTAAATATGAAAGAAGAAGTATTGGGGAATGAATCATTTTAAAACAACGCTGCAAACACTAGTGTGTGAACACACAGCACAAGTACACACCGCACATATATGTATGATAAAAATGTCCTGGAATAACAAGTTACTTAGCAACAACCAGCATGATTATGGCAGCAACTGCAACAGAAGGAGGAGGGAGAGATAATCATAATGAATGGATCTTTTTACACTTGTAACATTTGTGCTCTACTATAACTTCATAAATATGCATTGGTTTTATGTGGTGATTCTTGTGCTGTGTCTACTGTGGATTGAGTGGCATAAACATGAAAGAAAACCCGACAACTTCAAATGAACAACACATCAAAAGTCTTATCAGCTTGTTCAAATTTAATACCCTTCAGCCATCATTTGGACAGTAATCAGACCCACAGTGAAACTATGTTTACGGCTTCATGTTTCATAGAAAAGCTTTGAATTAAAATCAGACCTCAAGCATGCAGTCATTTGCACCTGGATGGAAGGTTTTGAAACAGCAAAAGTCCTATTTTTGACCCATCTCTGTCTCCATCTTGTACACTGTCACACATTTGATTAAATTTGTTAAATTCTGATTATTTTAATTTAAAAAAAAATACAGGGGAAACTACAGTCAGTGCTGGGATGGGCAATTTTAATTTTAAAAAATAATCATTTAAATCTTTTAGCAAGAAAAAAATCCAAAACATTTGCTGTTTCCAGCCTTTGAAATGTGACAATTTGCCTCTTTCCTTATCCCTAGTTGAGTCTGGATCAGTTTCCATTTGCTATGTCTGCTTTGGCGATGACTATGTTTAGATTTCACGCCTCCAGAGCACCTTTTGATTTGTGTTTGGAGTGAGATGATTGACATGCTGTAAAGCTGTTTGGTGGCTGTTTTTGTCGCGGCTGATGAATCGAGGGGTCACCGCAGCTGCTCTGTATCGTCTTCAGTTTGCAGCGTTCACAGGAGGTGAATTAGCTCACGGTCACTTTTCAACCCCAGCAGGTCCTGTGTGGGCAGGCAGCTCGACACATCCTGAATGGAAACTTTTATATGCCTTCAAATGCTTTTTATTCCCTTTTCTTTTCAGTTTCTGGTACCTCGACTTTTCTTCATCTGGTGATGTTTCTCAGACAAAAGAAGTCTCAAAACATGGAGGGGGGGATATGTAATGTCCCATAAATGTGGTTTACACCCCGCAAGCAGCAAGCAGCTGGCAGATTGGGGTTTATAGTGAAATGCACAGCCTGTCACGGGTGTAGTCTGAACCCAGTGGCAGTTTATAATAGTCTTTCATGAAACCACTTGTCAAACACAGAGTGAGCAGGCAGATGAAAAAACAGCGAGAGCCAATTTTTTGGCTCTGAACCTTCCAAGACGCAGGTACAGCCCGAAGCGCTTGGTGTGGCACACTGAAGCAGGGAGCAAGTGATTCAGTGGTGTCTGCTGGATGCACACAAACAGCGAAAAGTTCAAATGTGTGCAATGGTACTGCGAGGGAGTAGGCAGGAGGCGATGTCTGATGATCAGGGAGTCAAAAACCAGGAGTACACATGAAAGAAGCTAACACAACTGTGCGGAGCCAACTGTAGGGATCGAGGTTTGTAATGATGAGTGGATCCTGCAGTGCACACACAAAAGGCAGAATGTGCAGCCACGTGGCGAGGTAATCCACAGCACAGGAAATCACAGGCAGCAGAACAGAAAAACTCACTATGGAGAGCTGAGTGATGGTCCCTCCAAACAGCCACAGGGAACAGGCAAACAGGAACCAGTATGGCAGAAGCAGAACTCTTGGTTGGGGACAGAGGGCTGAGTGGTTTACCAGGGAGCAGACGAAGCAGGAGAATCAGAGACAGGCGAGGTTGGCAACAAAGAAGCAGTCAGGGAATAAATGCTGGAAAATGTTGGTCTCTCTTGCATGTGAATGAGAAAGAATAGAGATGGATGTGGTGGACTGGCGGGATTGGGAGATGTGTGGACAGGTGATAGGCTGGCAGGCAGGTGTGGTGGAGAGGCGGGGTGAGTGGAAATTTACTTTGTTAAGTGAGAGAGTGGCATATATGGCAGGTAAAAAGTGCCCACTGTGACATTACTTCTCGCTGCTTCTCCATTGCCTATGGCCTCTCCCTTCTTCCTGCCCACTAAAGCTCTGTTAAGTTGATATCAAATGCATCACTCTGTGCACCAGTGTAGGGAAGTCGCCAAAGACACCACAACTCCGCTACACTGCAAAATAGCAATGGACATTTATTTTGATGACATTAAAGACATTTCCACCTTAAACAGATACAGAAAAGGCATTAAAAAAAAGACAGGTGCATAAAAATTCACCAGAATGCAGGAAATTAAGTGATTCCTGGGGGAGAATCATATGGGCCCCACTGCTGAAACAACCTTGGTTCATTTATATGTAAAGGACCTGCACTCTGGCTTTAAGATGGTCATTATACCGTTACAAGGTTTACATGTCCTTAAAATGAGGACAAAGGATTACCATTACCAAGGCACTGCTGTTGCTGTTGTTGTTAATGATAATGACTGCCACCGCCACAATCATCATCATCTTGCAACATCATCATAATCATCACGCACCGCAGGTCACAGCTCCCTCTCGGAGATATAATGATGCAGGGATCTGGCTGCTCTTTCTACATCTGAAGATGAAAAGCTGATGCTGATGCTGCAGAGAAAAAAACTACTTTAAAAAGTACCCTGCCACCAAAATATTCCTTAGGGCTCTGATCTATTTCAAGAACCCTAAACCAGAATCAGCTAGACATTACGCAACTTGGATTAAATCTCACTCAACACAGCAAAAAAGCTGCAATCTATTTGGTTCTGTGAAACGACAGCAAATGCGACATGCCACCGATGACTTCCACGAGGACAGCATCAGTGTATCTACTAGAGAAATATATAACAGTATCAGGTGCAGCAGAGGGTTAATTAAAATACTTTCTCAAATTATATCCTTCAAAAATCTGATTTTGTAACTGCACATATGTTAATATGTGATTTACTACTGAATGTAATGTTCAGTACATTCTGAACATGTTATGGTTCTGAACTTAAGACTGGATGTGCAGACAAACATGCACAGCACTTTGCAAGTTGTTAGTGCTATTGAGTTCTTTTGTGTGACCTATTAAGTGACAGCAGAAAGCTAAATGCGTGAAGGTTATCTTCAGTCTTTCTGAGAAGAATGTATTATTTGTAAACAATATGTTTCAGATATACCAACCTACTTGCTGTCTCAATTGACGTTTCCTGCATTCAGTTTTTCAAAACTCAGAAGCAGATACTTAGTGACAGATTACATTTAAATCAGTGTACAGTATGTTCTCACCACCGTCAGCCCTGCTGTATATTTACAGCATGAAGAACTAAGGTGTTGACAGAATGTTGAAGTGTATCACTGCTCCCATCACCCCGGCACAGATGGTAATTATGTTAATTAATCCATAAAGTATATAAGAGCTAATTTATTAAAGAGACTTATGTTGTGTAGATATGTTGTTCGTTCTAAGATTCATGACAGAATGTTTTGGTTTTGATATGAAAGTGATGAAATCCAATTCATAAGGTGGCCCTGAGAGCCCGACGCACTGCAAATTAAGAAAGGACATGCAAAATGACACAACACATGCAAATAAAGACACATCTTCACCGGTTTGACAGCACTCAAAAACATCAACTTGACATCACACTTGCATATGTTTCCTCAGTTGTTTGTGGTCCATCTATTTGCATGTTTTCTTAATTTGCAGTGCATTTGGCCACCGTAAATCCCAGGTTACTGTCATGCAATGATCACACGTTTTCAAAAAAAAAAGTAACGCACCAAAATTAGTACGTATCCCACGTAATGATGAGCCAGTAATTCATGTATAATATAAGCATTCTGTAAGGTTACGATAGCGTGACCTATGCGC
>JAPZEB010006673.1:0-13113 GCA_029783705.1 Chaetodon striatus
CTTCTCTCACTGGGACAGTCTGCTCCTCTGAGCAGCTGTGACAGTCTGGTCAAACCGATAACTGTCAGCCATGCAGATGTAAGTGCATGTTTGCTTTACTTTGCATCTGTAGTATCTATGTTTAATTTCAACCTATTGTCTGCCATAAAAAGAACATCTCTGGTTTCCTCAGACACAGTTCAAAGATACATATTCATACTGCATAAATACACAATATTTACTGTGTTCAGTTCTAATGGGACACAAACTTATAAGAACTCCTTAAAGGGACAGTTAACCCCAAAATCGTAAATTCATATGTTTCGTACCTGTAGTGCTGTTTATCAACCTAGATTGTTTTGGTGTTAGTCGCTGTGTGTTGAAGATATTGGCCACAGAGATGTCAGCTTTCCCTCCAGTATAACAGAACTAGGTGACACTTGGCTTGTGGTGTTCAAAGGAGCAAAAAATATATTTGGAAAACTCAACAGCAATGTCTCTGTTTAGAAATCATGACCTGATTACTCAAGATAATTCACAGACCTTTTGTGAGCAGTCCTGCTAATGACAGCATGAGATGTAGACATTAATAACGTCCTTCTCGGCTGAGCCTTACATTAGCTATTTCAGTAGTGCCTGGTGAGCAAGTGGCAGATACACCATGTAATATGGTACAAATTATAATGAAAACAGAAATGTCCCTCAAAGAAGGTGGCATTTAAATATAGTAAATATTGCTTTATCATTCAATTTTAATTGGCAACTGTATTTTTCCATATTTTATGCATTTCTGTAGAAAAATCTAAAACTTTTGCATGATCAGCTGACCTGCTGTGCTCCAACTAAGGGACTTATGCTACATTATTCTATAACATACACTGTCTCCATTGTCTAAATAATGAGTACAAAAATTGTTGTTTCCAGACAATTTCTTATAAAATATTAGGAAATGATTCAGACCTCAAATCACAGACAATTAAAACAAAGCTTTACCAAATTTTAATAGGGCATCACTTAATGATCTGACAGTTTCAAGAGCATGGAGGGACCTCCAAATGTAAATGTGATATTGATTTTATAGTTTAAACACCCAAGGAGGTCCAGGCCCCAGAGGCTGATAAATATTAATATTTTGTGTTCTGTCTGTGTGCTCTAGATGTTAGGAAGATGGGTGTACATCGGAGGGAGCTCTGACCTCCCGGGAAGCCGCTCCCTGGGCCGTCTGCTCACGAGTGTCTCGTTGAACATCACTGCAACCGCCCAGAGCAACATCCTCAATATCATCCAGACTCAGAAAACGTAAATCCCCATCTGCACTATCACAACACACAGCTTAAAGCCACATGTTATGCAGGTATCAGTCATCTCCAACCAATTAGAGCCCCACAGGTTGAAGTTAATGTGTTTTCAATTAAAGTTCCTTTAACTTATCAAGTAAATGTGGATTAAACAGTGTTATGGCTCTAGAATAATGACACCATCAGTGTATAGCCTATAGGCCTCACTTTCACTATAAAATTCTGTCTAACGCCAGGTACAATCAACTGGGAAAATGAATGATCCATTGACAGCACAAAGGAAGTGTGTCAACTACTGTGCAACCAAAGCAGAAAGGTTGCACTTTTGTTATCCCTGGTATAGATGTTGGTAGTGTTAGGTCTTTGCAGTAACTATTCCCACTAGTGAAAATGATGGATGCTCATAGATGGATTATAAGACACTGGGCTCCTGGGTACAGATATTTTAAAGACCTCACCACCTCTCCTACACAGGAACAAGACAGACAGACTTTGTTGTGGATTTGCGTCTCTTTGTAGTCGTTATGCATCTTTTTGTGGTTTTGTGTCTCCTCGTGGTTTTGAGTCTTTTTGCATTTTTTTGTCTCTTTAAGTTTTTTTTTGTTTTTAGTTGTTTTGTGTCACTTTGTGATTGTTTTGTGTCTCTTTATGGCTGTTTTGCCCATTTTTGTTGTTACTTTATGTCTCTGCAGCTCCTTTACATCTCTTTGTGGTGTTTTTGTGGTGATTTTTTTGTCTCCTCCTAGTCACTGCATGTTAATTTTTAGTGACATGTTGAAGTTGATGTCAAGGGGCCCACTGTCACACTGGGCCCCTGAGCCTGTGCCTAATGGCCCTTTCAGTAATCCATCCATGTGGAAAACAATGTGGTTAACAATAATACCACTTGGAAATGCTAGGGAAAGATGAAAAACTTTTTGTTTCCACTCCAAGTATTCTCATATGTGTTTGTCTGCCAAAGCAGGTCTAGGCTAGTTATTTACCTTTGTAGTTGGTTTAATAGGCTAATCGGGCAATTAGCAGGCACAGGTAACACAGTACAATCCTTACAAGATGGTGCCCCACTCTAAAACAATTTATATTTTGATGTGATGTAAACATCACATTTATTATTAATCTCTAAGCACAATTTAAAGTAAAGGAAATAAGCCTGCATGAAGTGATTGTTGGTCACTTGGGGGCAGTGCAAACAAGCTGTAAACATAACTTTAACATATCAGCTTATCAAGTTGTTATGGTGAACTTGTAAGCAAACTGTTGCTTATTTACACATCTACAGGGAAACTCTAGGGTGATACTACTCTGTGGGTTCATCACGACAAGCAACACCATTCACATACTAAGAGTCATTTGATCTATTAGTTAACACATGCTGTGCTGTAGTTTATGTATAGCTGTTTCATTCTGCTGGCTTATTAAAGAATCTGTCATTATATTGTGTTCTGATCCAGCCTTTACTTTTTTCTTTACAGATATGGCAAATGTTCCAGCCTAACATATAATGTGACCTTTGAAAACAGCACAATAATAATTGGTGAGTGAAGAGGAGCCACAGTGTGTCGGAGATGAAGGCAAACCTGCATTAACAAGCTTGTATAATTTCCTGTGATATCCTGTGTATGTGTGTGTGTATGTGTGTGTGTATGTGTGTGTGTGTGTGTGTGTGTGGGTGTGTCTTTTTACAGAGCAACCTTTTTATTCCAAGGAAGTCTACCTGAGAACTGACTGCTCTGACTGTCTGCTCATCCAAGAAGAAATTATCTCTGGCAAAGATTCGTTCACAGTTCTTATGCTTTTCAGTAAGAAACACTCACTTACCGGTCCTAAAACACTGAAGTGACCCTTATCAAACACAATAAAGCAAATGACTGTGTCACTGATGAAATGTTCCTGACTCTTTTTTATTTGCAGGCAGGAGACAGAGTGTCTCACCTGCTGACGTGGAGATGTTCAAGAAACAAGCAGAGTGTCTCCAGATGCCGCCGCCCATAATGATAGACACAAACTCTGGTGAGAATTTTAAGTATTTACAGTATCTCAACATACTGTGCCTCTATGATGCTTTGTTTTGTGACTTATATTCAATGTGTATGTACACAGAACTGTGCCCAGATGACAGCTCACCTGCAGAGGGGATCGGCACCTTAAACTTCTTCCTAGAGGCCAAGACGGCACATCGAGTCGCAAAAGTCCTGGATGCATTATTTGATATGTTTGTGAGCTGAAGTTTGTGAAGTTTTCTCATTTTGTTTGAGAAAGCATGGATTTTTTTCCCTAAAAACATAATAAATTGGGAAAATGTTATAAAATGACAATGGAGGAACTTGTTTTATTATTATTATAATTAGTAATAGTAGTAGGAGCATCATTATTGTATTTTACTGTAACACTGTGTTGGGCTATGTTGTAGGACAACTGAGGTAGAGGGGAATATCGATCTTGCAACATGCAGCCAGCACAGGACAAACACAGGAGAAAAGTCCTCCAATCCTCTGACAGGCAGGCTTAAGGCCAGCCGGTGTGGCCCCTCAAATGGCCAGTCATAGATGCCAATTGATCGGGGAGTCACACATAGCCGTGTGAAACCTTTAAGGTAAGAAAAACTGCAGTTAGGGCCCAGTAGCAGCTGTCGTCAAAAGCCAAAAAACTGCAGCAGAATATTGAAACACTGCTTCAAGGGGCTGTTAACCCCAAAATCAAAAATAGGCAACATATGTTCCCTCTTACCTGTAGTGCCATTTATCAGTCTAGATTGTTTTGGTGTGAGGTGCAGAGTGTTGGAGATATCAGCCGTAAAGATGTCTGCCCTCTTTTGAGTGTAAAGGAACCAGGTGGCACTCAGCTTCCTCAAAGTGCCAAAAAAAAACCCCATTTGAAATACTCACCAGCAATGTCACTTTCTGAAAATCATGTTGCCTGGGTCCTGACCTGGGTCCAGAATCTACCAACTCCACCTCAAATCGACTGAGTTGTTTGGCAACCTGAAATGAAACAGCTCTTTTTTGGTTTAAAAAAAAAAAAAATCACACACCATTGTCAAGCTGTTGTCGAGGGTTATCAAGTGGAGTAATGAGGAATTATAACAACAACAACAGCGAGCGCTATAGACAGAATTGATCCTGCTATCAAGATCAACATGTCCTCTCAGTGTCACCTGACATTGTGGTATTTTATTTTGCTCTCCTCCAATCTTAAAGCCCCGGTAAGTATTTTGGCATGATGGTTTGGACTCCAAATGAAGGTAGATGAGTAAATGTCTAGTGACTGGTTAGAGTGAATGCAATGTCAGACTGAAGATGGAAACAGAGTGTAACAAGTTGACAATTCTATCTGATATCAGACAAGAAATCATGACTCAGTTACTGAAGATAATCCACAGACATTGTTGTGAGCAATTTCATGTAGGCACTATTTTTTTTCTACCCAAATACACCCACCAACTGTAACACTGTGTATAAGGAACCATGCATCTACAGCTAGCTCACCTAGTGCATAGATGTATGGTAATAACTAGATACCGGATGCCAAGATTGCGATCTTTCCTATGGAGTTGCTCGCCTTGTGCATTTGCCAAATAACATCTTGGGTTTCTGGGTTTACATCTGTGATATACGACCCACTGACTATGTGCAATAGTGTTTCTCCCTTTGGCCCTGCTCATACGTCCCCGCTCAGCTCATAGACTTTACATTTTTACATTACATACTGAGGATATTTTTATGCAATCTGGTGTCCACATCAGTCAGTCATCATTAATTAGATACTGGATTTAAAATGTTAATTAGCTGGGCGTACTGGGCAATATGAATGCAAATCTCTTAGTAAAAAAATTTAAAACGTTTCAAGGGAAATCTGGGGGAATAGTATTGTTATCTATATTTTTCAGGTGCTATGCTTCAGTTTGTCTGTAAAGGAAATGCTGGCTTGAACCAGTACAAGCACAGACTCAGTTGATCCACATTCAGCCTCAGCCAGTACTAGCACCAGGAATGTTGCTCTTTTTGTGGGAAATTATATTTTAACATTTTATTTAAACTTTCTCATTTGATCACTGTGCCAGACTTTGCATAGATAGGTTTGTACCCAACTCAGAATCGTCTTTGTCAAATCAGATTTGGCTGTTCAATACGAATATTAAGAGTTTTGAAGTTTGAACAAGGCTCAGCAGGGTGCTCAGTGTGACAGCTGTATTCACGTTATACAGTAAACAAGCTAACTGCACTGACAGAGGATCAGAAATCAAACAAAAACCAGAGACAGTATTGTATTAAGTTGCTGTGAGCTGTAAATTCACCACTTCTTAGCAGAAGAGAGAAGGTAATGCTACCTTATGGTGCAGAGTTTCTCCTCCTCAGGGAAGCTGCATTGTGTCTGCAGCTGTCTGTACCAAAGAGTAGCGTGAAAGTTGACAGCTCTCACTCTGCAGCAAAGTCTGGGGACCAAAAAATCCCCAGAAGTACACTGCACAGCACACTGACTAACAAAAAAACCCCCAAGACTGGTCAACAGAGGAATCTCAGAGTGATGATTTGAATCGCCGACTTTCAAGGGGCAACACTAATTATATATTTAACACATACATTTTAATAAATATATGTGCTTTATTATATGGTTGCCTTGTGCATCATATATTTTTGGTCGTGATCTTTTCTACACTCTGAAATTTTACACATGCCCTTTCTGATGAGGAAATATACATCAAACTTTAACCAGGTCAAGCAAAAGGCCCTAGGAAGGACCAAATTGCATCACCTTAAACATTGACAAATTTCTACTGCGTGAAACATTGAGAGTGTCCTCACAGGGGCACATCACTGCCTGATATGGATACAGCACCAAACAGGACCACAAGGCCCTGCAAAATGATTTGTTCGGCTGAGCCCCCTGCTCTACCCTGCATAAAGTATATTTACACTGGGTGCTGCAAAAATAAGGTCAGGAGAATGACCGAGGATCCCAACCATGTGGATAACAGCTTTTTCTCCTTGTTGAGGTCAGGAATAAGGTATCGGTTATACCAGGCCAGCACTGAGAGGCTCAGGGAGAGCTTCTACCCTCAGGCCACAGTGATACGAAAGAAAGACACTGCTTAAATTATTTAGTGTGAACAACCATGCAATTTTATTATTATTTTATGCGTATTACATTTTGGGTTACTTTAGGGTAAGCACCTGACATCAACACCTTTGGCATTTCTCCAGTTTTGGAGTCTTTATTTGGCAGTTTGAATAGAAACCAATAAATTTTTAACTTTATCCGCCCCTCAGCCAGACTTCAACATGTGTAAACAGCTCATGACTCCATATATAATAGGCTTCTGCACACGCATGCACTAGTTTTACTTTGAGGCAGACGCAATCCACTTACAGCTACGATCAGTGCAATACTCAAAGACACATAGATTTAGGATCTTTGAGCAAGTAGAAGTGGTGAGCTATGATGAAGTACATTTATGTTGCTGTGGCTGTGCTCAGTCTTTTGTCTATTGGGCAGTCAGCTCCTGTGAGCAGCTGCGAGAGTCTGATCCAAACTATTGAAATCAATGGAAGAGAGCAGGTAAGACACCCTCTAATCTCACTCAACACGTCTCTCACAATCTCTCTTTGTGAATGCTGGATCTTTTTTGGTTTCATTTAGAAAAATAATAATAACAAAAACACATACCACTTATTTGTCATCCTATGTAAATGAGGGGACACTGTCTGTTTCAGCTGCTTGGCAGGTGGACATCCATAGCAGAAAGCACAAACTTTCCAGCGTCCAAAATGCTGACGAAGATGCTTGTGGATACTCTTTGGTACAAAATCACTGCTGCTGATGAGAGTGATGCCATCGCTGTTCATCAAAATCAAAAAGTGTAATTTCAAGTCTGAATTTAGTTTGAGTTATTTCGTAACCAAAGTGTTGCATAGCTTGTCCAGTGATATTTTTTCTTTTCAGTGTGTAATTTTACTTTTCAAAATGTCTTCATATGACAGATTAGGCCGCTGCTTCACTCTCACTTATAACATGACCTTGGCAAACAGCACTCTCTCTGCGGGTGAGTAATGTTAATTAAACATGCTGTACAAACATTTTGACTGACCATGTACCTGCACAAACAAATTTAGACTTTGTGTCCAACATTGCAACAGCACTTTGTGTTTGTGTTGATGTGTGTTCATGTATGTGTGTATCACCAGTGGTACCTTTGGGTGCTTCTGAGGTCATGCTGAATACGACGTGCCCCGACTGCCTTGTTGTCTACGTGAAAACCACCTGGGATGCAAAATCATACACATCTCTTCAGCTTCTGAGTAAGGCTTGAGTCATACAGACTGAAAAAATAAATGTAGAAAAAATGTCATCACTTTTACATTCAAAAGAATTAAAAAGGTGTTCTCGTTGAAATGGACCTGCACTGAGATTGGAGAGTTTACAGCAAAGCAATAGGCTGAAAGAGATGTGGTTCACAATGATTTTATAACAGCTGAGGGGTGTTGTTAGGCAAGACGTGGAGTTACACTGGAATTGTAATGCGGTCACAACTTGTGTGTACACAGAGTGTTTCACAATGGTTTTGTATGGAGCTCAGCCAGTCATAATCAATCACTGTAACTATGTGTTTTATAAATTTTCTCCATATGTGAGTTTATATCACAGTATTATGATACGATATGTTTTCTGGAAACTGTAAAGTAAAATAAAAAATAAATAAATAAAAAAGTAAATAAAATAAAAAAGTAAATTAAAAAAGTAAATAAAAAGTAAATAAGTAGTAAATAAAAAAAAAATAGAAATCAAGGTATTTCATCACACCGATGCAAAAACTCCTGTAAGTACAATAATGTCATTAAGCAATGGTGGCCTAATACAACCTTAGATGTTAAGCTACAAAATCTTTCCACAAAAATACTGTAAAATCTTTTAAGGCCCTGTCGGTTTGAATCTGTCACCCTAGTCTTTGCAGTGTGTCCTGCACTGTATTGAATATTTCTCTTTTATAGTACTTTAGTATTAGTAACTTATGATAATAATAATAATAATAATAATAATAATAATAATAATAATAATATTATTTATATTCCACTATAGTTGTGCTTTTTACTCCACTGCATCTATCTGACAATATTTGATGCTCTAAGCAACGGTTGTGGTATAAAGAGCAAGAAAGTCCATGTGTGGAGGTGGTGGATGGGACAGACAAACACAGGACTTTCCCCCAGGAGGCCAAAGTCATTGTCGACTTATTTTAACATTATATTAAGTATGTTACATACATCACATAATGATGTAGTATCATGTTACACCCGTAGACTGTGTAAAAATAATGGAGGCAGCCACTGTGACATCACCCTCTAGTTTGTGGCCTCCCGTTTTAAAGCCTCATGTTTGGCGTTTTGGCAGAAGCAAAGGACGGATCTGACTCACAGACTATGGTGATGCCTTGCAGACAGCCTGTGATTTTAAGCTGCCTGCCCTAAATTATGCCAATCTTTGTATAAAAATAGGAGTTACATAAAAATTAATTCACTGTACAGTTGTCATGAATGTTTAAATTAGCTATAGAGACCAAAACTGTTTTTGTACCACACTGTTAACATGTTTATTTCTGCTGTTAAGTTGGACATTTAAACATGGGGAGTAATTCGCCCTTGAAGCCAGCCTCAAGTGGCCATTAGAGGAACTGCAGTTTTGGGTACTTCTGCGTTGGCTTCATTTTTCATTTTGTTTATGTCTCATTAACTAACTAACTAACCCCATACCAAATATACATATTTTAACCCAAACCATGATCTATTTACCAAACCACTACATTTTTACAGTGTTAACTCAAGTTGTGTGTTTCACCAAGGATGTAGCTGTGCGTGTCCTTTAAGCAACAACCTCTGGAACTTAAAAATGAAACCACAGTGAAAGTGCCAATACTTGCACTTCCCTGAATTACCACTTGAGGCTGGCTCCAAAAGGACAGTCCCCATCAACCCCCATGTTAAATACCAAACTTAAGAGCAGAAATAAAATGTTTACACTTATAATACTTATGTACTTTCGCTTAAGAAGGAGTTTTAAAGCAGTGCTTATGGAGTATTTTTTACATGACTTTATAGGTACTTTTAGTTAGTAAAGGGTCTGAATGATATACTGTTTGTATATCTCTATATTGTCTAGATGTGCAACAGACTATTCAGAAAGGCACTCTTTTTTTTTTTTTATTTTATTATTTTTTTTAGGGCATTTTGCCTTTTTTTAATGGAGAGGACAGTTTAAGTGTGAAAGGGGGAGAGAGAGTGGGGGATGACATGCAGCAAAGGGCCACGGGCTGGACTCGAACCCGGGCCGCTGCGGCAACAGCCTTCGTACATGGGGCGCCTGCTCTACCACTAAGCCACCAACGCCCCAGAAAGGCACTCTTATGCTGCATTCACGTGCTCATGTAATGGTCCCATTTGTTGTTCTTCCAGCTTGGTTGTGTTCATGAGGTTTTCAGTAGTAATGCAGTTGGATTCATGTTGCTGACCAAACACAGTGAAACAGTCTGAAGCTTAATAAATACCTTTTCAAACTAATCTCGGCCACTTTACCCAGACAGCAATCAATATTTATAAATTAATACTATAATACAAATTTCATGTGAGCAAAAATTAATATGCAATACATGAATTGATAAAAAGTTCTCAATGTTAACCAAACATTTTCTTTCGTGCACCACATTTTTGAGTTATATGACATTAAGTCGGCAAGCTGTATTTTGTTTTATGCTGACTATTCGAGTCCGACATCAGAGTTCAATGTTCATTTGAATTTTCACGGTGGGTGATTGGAGATTATGCCAACACCACATTAATGCAGGGTTAATAGGAAAACAAGATCAACAGTCTACAGCCATGTTAGCAGGTCTGTAACACTGTGCAGACACAGGAGTGCTTTATGCTATGTAAAGTTATGATATTTTTTATCGCTAAAGTATATTTTATTCATCCGTATCTTAGAAATATTTAATTTCATGATATAATGAATAAAACAAAATTCAGTCAATTTTCTTTAGTATAAATCTCTGACATTACCTGACTGACCCTGCATACACCCAGAGCACTGTATAGCTCCTTTGCATACACCAATTTTGTCTCTCAGGCAGGAGAAACAGTGTGACTGCTGCTGAGCTGGAAGACTTTAAGAAGCAGGTTGAGTGTCTGAACTTACCAGCACCTGCTGTCCTGAACCCAGAAAAAGGTATGAACATTCACATGTAATCAGGCTGCAAGGCTTTAAGACCAAAGCTATGTTATTCAGCAGTATGTCCCTTGAGGTTGTGAATATGCTTAGTTTTCACTTTTTTTAATGAAGAAATGTTTTATGCTTAATGTTTTAACCTCTGAGCAGTGAGTTAAGGTCTATGTCTCTGCCTTTATTCTGTTCAGCAGCTACCATGGTCAAAAGGCTGTGCATTCATGAATTCTCTCTTCCCTGGAATAAATGAAATTAATTCACATTTGTTTTCCTCACAGGTTTTTGCCCAGATGAGTCTGCCTCCCCAAGAACAGAAACCATCGATGTAACCAATGCCATGAAAAACATAAACCCTGAGATTTACAGCATGATTCAGAGTATCACCGACACTGAAGGTGGACTGCAGATGCTTTCTGAAATGATCACCAGTAGCTTTGTTGACACAGACGACTATTGACATGTTCAATAATGTTATGCTCACATAATGAAGAGGCCATGTTGTCTGCAGAGAATTCAGCCAATAAAAATAATAAATTCAAAGTATGACTGCTGTTCTTCTGTCTTTTACTATTGGTTTTAGAGTAATTATCGCCAAACTAATTTAACATTTCTTCATTTTTCTGTATTATAATTTACATGATTTTCGGAGTCTTAAATAAAGGTTTGAATGAATGTAAAATCTTCGTATTTTTTATTGTAGTCTGAAATTGCATCTCAGTTACCAAAAGAGGCTCCCGGTTAATTTGCATAATTCATCCCCAGGGAAGTATTAACAGTCAAGTGTGTAGGATTTAGGGTGAAATATTGGTAGAAATGGAATATAATATAGTGAGTATGTTTTTTTTGAGCTAGTCACCTTAAAATAGGAATTGTTGAGTTTTTGTCACTTTACCCCTTTCATGCATGTATTTATAATAACCTCTGTCCAGATTTTTTTTCTCCAGTGTTTCATTCCTCTTAAAAATAAATAATTATGAAGTTCATTTTTTTAAACATGCACTTTTTAGTTTCAGTTTTTCTTGAGTTCAGAGTTTTTCACATGTCCACTCGGGTGAACAGCATGTCTTTAAAGTCAAACAGTGCTCATCTCTGCTTTTAAAGATGATGTGGTTCTGTTGGCTTCATCACACCGTGACCTTCAGCAGGCACTGGGGCAGTTTGCAGTCAAGTGTGAAGTGTTTGGGATGAGAGTCAGCACCTTCAAATCTGAGGCCATGGTTCTCTGGCAGAAAATGTGGATTGCCTCCTCTTGGTTGGGAGTGAGTTCAAATATCATGGGGTCTTGTTCACAAGTGAGGGTAAACTGGAGCATGAGATGGATCAGCAGTTTGTACAGTGTCTGCAGTGATGCAGGCACTGTACCAAATCGTCGTGGTAAAAAGGGAGCTGAGCCGGAAGGCAAAGTTTTCGATTTACTGGTCCATCTACATCCCAACCCTCACCTATGGTCATGAGCTCTGAGTAGAGACCGAAAGAGTGAGGTTGCAAATATAAGCAGGTGAAATGAAATTCCTTAGAAGGGTGGCTGGGCTCAGCCTTAGAGATAGAGTAAAGGGCTTGGACATCTGGAGGGAGCTCCGAGTAGAGCCACTGCTTTGCGTCGAAAGGGGTCAGTTGAGGTGGTACAGGCATCTGATCAGGATGTTTCCTTGGCGCCTCCTGTTGGAGGCGTACTAGGTACATTCCAGTGGTAGGAGGCACTACGGCAGACCCAGAACACACTGCAGGGATTACATATCTCATCTGGCCTGGGAATGCTTCGGAGGCCCCCAGGCGGAGCTGGAAAGTGTTGCTGGGGAGAGGGATGTTTGGACTCCTTTGCTCAGCCTGCTACCCCTGCAACCTGGCTTTGGACTGCCTGAATGAATGAATACCAGTCTCCTGGGTCAAAGTTGTGGTTTGTGTACTATGCCCATCACTCTGAACATCTAATAATGACACAGATGGGTTTACATTGAGATTGGTTGAAATTCTGGTGTGTTTCATGCAAACACTACGGATTGTTGCTGTCAAGATTGACCACCCCCTCTGCCCCCTCATAAAACCTGCTATAGCTTATGAGGCTATACGATTATGGTTATATCTCCAATATGTTTTTTTGTCATGATGGCAACAATAAGCTGTAGTAGGAAAGTAGGTGTCAACAATAGATTTAAACCCCTATCTTTGACCATGTAACTTTAATTCTTAATAGAAATGTAATTAATAAAAATGTAAACAATTCACCCCCGCACAGTTGTCATGAATGTTAAAATTAGCTATAGAAATCAAAACCGTGTCTTGTTCCACGCCGTGAATATGTTTATTTCTGCTGTAAAGTTGAGCATTTTAACAGAAGGGTCTATGAGGACTGACTGGCTGTATTAGACTGAGCAAAGTGATGACCCTGATAATATCATTTAGTTTGAATACAGGAGACTGAATTGTATAAATCTAATGTTGATTTCTGTGAGTGAAAGCTTTAACGTCCTTGTTACAGCCGCAGCCAGCATGAACCTGAATCTAACCGACCACCTATTATTGAAAAATGCTGTGCAAATATTTTGTCTGGCATACTACATTTGAACTTTGCTTCTAGCATTGCAACAACACTGTGTGTGTGTGTGTGTGTGTGTGTGTGTGTGTG
>JAPZEB010006751.1:0-13104 GCA_029783705.1 Chaetodon striatus
AGCACTTTATAACTGTGTTTTGAAAGGTGCTATATAAATAAAGTTTATTATTATTATTATTATTATTATTATTATTATAAATAAGACCCCAGAACTCTGCAGTGTACCTGATTTAAATATTCATTATATTATTTCTCTTTTCCACTGCAGAAACTTGATGTAGAAGAGTGTGTATCCCTAGAAGGCTCTGCTTTTGTTCCCATTAAGTAGTTTGACACAATGCCCTGGATATATTCTCAGGAAAATTAAGAATATCAGCAGCACCTCTTATATCATTGTCTAACTACTGCATTTTAATTAAAACACAATAAAAAAGTCATGGAGAACATGGTACCAAAACTCAAAGGTTTGTCGAAGTTAGGGTTGTACAAAGCTCCATGTTGGTTCCTGCACTCAGGTGTGTGTGACCATTTTTTATGAACAAGCTCTAAAAATTAAATGCAGAATAGAATATAGAAGAAACAGAATACTTTGTAGCTGCTATGCAGAGAATTTTGAAGTACTTGTATTTTAGTATTTCTTTACTTTATACTTCTAATCCTGAACATCTCAGAGGGAAACATTGTACTTTTTACTCCACTACATTTATTTGTCTGCTTTAGTTGCTGTAAAAATGTAGATTCTTAATACAAAAATATAATCAACTAATAAATTATGATGTATATATAACGCATTTAAAATGAGCCCCACCTTTACCAGCTGCAACATTGTAGTGATTACTGATGCGCTCTCTCTGTTGCACCTGATCACAACAAAATGTGCTGCTTGAATGAAACAGAGGACCCAAAGCGATAATTTTTTAAATCAATATATTATTTTCAAGGGCTTTAATGCATGAACGAAATGATATATCACAAGATTAGGGGCTTTTAAAAAATATATATTATTAGGCCCGTTCTTGTTTTCTTTATGTATTTATACAGCCTATTAAGATCTGGGCATTCAGGGCTGAAGCCTCGGCTGCCCTGGTATAACAACACCACTGTTCAGCGGAAAAAAACAGCACTCCCTAAAGAAGCACACACAGAAGTCTAACGGCACTAATGTGTTTCAAAAGGCAAATTTCAAATGGAATTGCTGGCACAATTCAATGATATTTAGCCCACAGGCTACCTGCTGCTATTTGCTGACTCCCACTCGAATGCAAAGCAAAATAACACAGTAAACATACAGTGACACAGTTTGATTTACAACAGCAGTTTCATGCAGCACATCATATCAACAGTCATCCCATAGAAAAGCGAAACACAGTAGTTTGGAAGAGCAAACTGCAGTGCTAGAACATAGCTGGTTGTTTCCTGTACTGACTTGTAAAAGGTGGGAGCCCAGCTCTTTGGCCATGCTGTCCAGAGGACTGAACCTTGTTGACTGACCCCATCCATCACCCAGACCTGCAGAGAGACACAGACACGGTAAGACAGTCAGGGAGACAACACCTGACACTCCAATGTGCAGATCGAGGGCATTATTTCCAGTAGAGACGCAGCTGTTTGAGCACTGCTATTATTTCCTACAACACTACCCCAATAAGATTCTGGCACTGACAATGGTAAGAAACTATAACGATATTTTTGTGCATCTTTGACCTTCCAGAATGATGTAGTTTGTTCCCTGATACAACCTGGACCTGGAGACAAATATTGAAAAGAAAGAAAAAGAATATACCAAAGAGCGTGTGGTACCAGGCTGGAAATGTTATAATCATCTACATATATTGAAATTCATTTATTTAATTTTCACAATAAAAATCAGCAAATAAATGAATAAACAACAATTATTTCAAGGCCACACACACACACACACACACACACACACACACACACACTGTACTAAGAGCACAGTGTGCTTTAGTTGTTTGTTGGAGCATTGGTGAGACTGTGATGCAGTCTTTTCCCATTTGAGGAGAATCAGTCATAAAGGGAGCAGTTCAGAGAGGGACACAACTGCAGCTTGGTTAGCTGTGTTTTTTAAGTCCTCGGGGACCACCCCAAATATGTGCTGTCAGAGCACGTGGTATTTTAGTTTAACTTTATTCAGCTTCTGGCCTGTGTCATAAATAACACCTTGTTGCTCAGAGAGAACATTTAAATGTGCACCGCTGTTCCTTTTTGATTTCCCTTATCCAGGTTCCTTCCTCTGTCAAGTGTCTTTGACTCCTCCACAAAGGACAGTCTGTCCTTTCTGTACTAATTTGCGGGTATTATTAGTACCTGTCGTAAAGTCTTGAACACATTTTATGATGCAGTAGTATTTATTTTAAGTCTATTTACACAAAGCCCACAATAGGCCTGTATTAAAATTAATAAAGCGATGGATATGTTAGAGATAAATAGCTGAGAAAAAAAAACTTCTTTTCTTGGTTTCCTGTAATATTTTGTACAATTATTCTATCACATTTTGTATAATATCAACAGATTATATGGGTAGTGATGCTGAAGAAGGTCTCGGCAGGATGTGGCCAAACTTTCTCTAATAAAATTATGAATAAAATACTGTTTTTGATTAACAGCAGCAATTTTAAAGTGCAGTTCATCGGCAGAGTGTCACTGAAACAGACAAGAATTCTAGCATATAGATGATTACAAATATTTTTTTTCTTGTTTTCAGTTTATCAACTACATGACTCCAGTTGAGGGCAAACCCATGCACATACCCACATATGTGTGTAGATCATATAGAGGATGTTTGAATAGAATGTAAACAGGCTGGTCTAGTTATGTCTCTAAGTCTTACACAGCAGCGTGAGCAAATAAACTGCAAACCAGGCCGCTGTTTCAATCAGTGATATAAATGACAGCAAGACAGTAAGTGGTCTGTCTGCAGACTCTGCGCAACAGAGAAATATGAAGCAGTAACTTACTGTATTTCCATAAATGTGGCCACTGTCGTCATGCTAACTTTGTACTCCTCACCTCTGTTGGGGCCATCACGAGGTGCGTGTGTGGCTTTAGGATGCCATGATATTTGGTTTACACATTCATGTTCTCCTAATGAATCCTATTCATGTTGGTACACCCTTCACTTTTCATCTTGTAACATCATCATGTCAAAACACCCCTTTGTCTTGTTGGTTTATGAAACAAAATACCTACAAAATAACATTATCATCAGTGAGTTTACTGCTAATGAACAAATATTAACAATGTAACATGCAAAACTAAGGTGGTGAACACTGTGAATATGACACCAGGTTAACATGTTAGCACAGCCGTTGTGAACGTTTACCAGCTGACGTCTGCATTTAGTTTAAAACACTAAAACACAGCCGTACTGTTCAGCTCACAGAGTTACTGTAATGACTGGACACTCTCAGTCTTATTCTACAAATGAATTTCTATCCAGCTCCACTGTGTTGAGTAATGAGCAGAGATATCTGGAGAACTGAAACCAAAACTATCTGCATGGGATAACCCACACCAATATTACACTGGTTGGGCTCACTGACACTCAAACATGCAAGTATGATAATCTTTTTGCTTCGTCCAAGTCAGTAACACTGCTGCCTGCTGCTGGTGTGAATAAAGACCAGGCAGATTGGAGCTGATCATGCCATTTTTACTGTTTAGACAGCAGGTACACTCTGTTATGTTCATTACATGCAACCCTATTAGCATTAGCATACAACATTGCTATTGGAGTGTTCTGCAATACTCCCAGTTATGTTCCAACGCATTTGCATTGTTTTACAATATCTGTGTATGGTATCAATGGTACAGTTAAGGTTAGGGAGAAACTGTGGTTATGGTTTTAAGAAAAGCAAATGTGCTACATCCCATCCACTCTGTCCTCCACATCCTTAGTTTCCTCTTCTGTACATAGAGCAAACTACTTCTTTCACTAGCTGACTTTGTCACCTGGAGGTAGGATGGATGGATGGTGTGACACCTCGGTGAGATGGCTATCAAGTTGCAGACTGCTGCCGGCCCAGCCTGGTCTCATTCCGAACTCAACACATTCTCACCCCAACCTCGTCACATATCATCGGTTGGTCATGGACTTTCCACATTGAGATACGACATGCAAGGTAGCCTGGGTGTGTTGGTTGTTGACATACTGGGATGGCGTCAACTTCAGCCTGTTACATGCACTGTCTGTTTTTAAATACACTTCTGTTTTCACAGAAGAAGTACAGTTTACATACAGTGGCTTTTAAATTAAACGCACTACGTCAATACTGCAAATTGCCGTTTTTTTCTTTAACCACAAACGCATGTGATTACGTTTTGCCGTTTTGCATGTAGTGGGGTTTGGACAACACCTTTCACAGTGTTATGATGTGCCAACAGTTGGCTGGACAACACCTGTTGTGGCAGTATGATACACCGCTGGAAGCTGTCAGTTTGAAACTCCGCAGGTAATGAACCAATATAAGGAGCTGGGAAGTCCCTATACGGCGGGCAGACGGGGAGCTTGATGGGTCCAGCAACAGTGGGATTTTACCCAGGAGGCTGGTGTTCATTTCCCCTATGAATGTTGGGCCAAACTATGATGTTTTTTTCTAAATCTAACCATGTGCTTTTGTTGCACAAGGAAACTGGAACTAAATGTTTGGTGAACTGTTCTGTGCGGCTGTCTCATTGTTGCGGCATGTGAAGTTGTAAGCTGTGTCTTCAATAAACCCACTAAGGCTGTAACGAGTCATACGAGTCCTTTCTTCAACAAGACACAGTGTATGTAACAGGTGTAAAGTGGCACGCCATCCTGGGACATCAGATGCAGTAGGTTACCTAGCATGTAATGTGCAAATGTAAACAGCTCTGACAGAGTGGTGATATTTGATGTGTTGAGATGAGAACACACTGGCAAACCACAGTTCAACATCAACAGACAACAAAACAAGGCATTGGCAGTATTTCCAGGATTGATTGTGGTACCAAAACCTTGTGTTTTACACCAAACATGATCTTTTCCTAACTATAATTAAGTGTTTTTGTGTGTAAACATAACCACATGTTAACCATAGCCTTGTAGAAACGTAAAGTTTCAACATCTGCTACAAAGAAACATACAAATGTTACATAGTCATGGTTTGCAGAAATGTACAATGGTATCATTTATTTTGGCATTTGGGTTGACTGGCCCACAGCAATCAGTCTGTGAGGAGTGTTTTTAACAAATGCTCCAATATTTTCATTTACATTGTTTCCCAAAAGTCGTCCTTTCATGAGACTGGACAGCGCCAGAGGACGAAAGCACTTACTCCACATTTTGGAGACCATTAGGTTGCAGTCTCACTCACCAGAAGTGCGTTGCATTTGTGATATGTAAAGTGTTATTTAAAGCATGATATTATATAACTGAATTGTTGAAATGTCATCTGTGACAAGGTCGAAGTGAGAATGTGTTGGCTTTGTGTCCTTATCCACATCCTTGTGTAAGCAGTACACTTCATAACTACCTACTGTGCATGTCCACAACTGGCCTTTTCTTTACTTCCTCACCAACAGATGAACACTTTGAGAGGAGCGCGAGTGTTTCTAGCTTTGGGACACAGAACTAAGACATGATTTGTAAAACATGCCAATAGACTGAGTGGCATCTCTGTTTCTTGGGCACTTAAAATAATGAATAAATATTCACACATGTGTGGGAGCAGTTACAAACAAGAAGACATTGGAGACACAGAGCGTTCTGTCATCACCTGATCAGGAGGAACTGAAATGTGAGTGCCTGACACTGTTAATTTAAACTCTTTTTTCCATAATTCATACTGGCATTCAGAGAGCCCTGTGTCCGCTGCGCTGCTCGACACACATGAAGTGCCCAGCTGTCATCGAGCTAGGAGGGTCGGCAATGTGACGTATCGCGGCGCAGCTAGTTCTCAGTGATTATTTTTTAGAATGCAGCATGTCAACTGTGTTTTTAAAATCTGTATAAGATGTTATGCTTGACTTCAGTGTCAGAAACGTTATGTTTTCATGTGATTTGAAGCCTATCCACTCTGATTCCAAACAGCTGCTCCTGGCTGCGTGTCCCTCTCACACACTGAGAAACAGATTACAAAATACACTGGTAACAGTCAAAGTGGTCCAAAATAAATGTATGGCTGAAAATAGCTGATTAATTGGTAACATATCACATAATGGAAGATTATCAGATTCCTCTAGAGGAAGGGTGAACTGTTGCTGTTTCATCAGCACCAAGCTACAAAATATTCTGCATAAGGGGCTGACTTTAATGAGGCAGGATCAATATTTTTGGAAGCCTATGTGGATCTAAAGTATTTCATTTCTACTGAATGATTTCCTGCACGTAGTCGTGCTGAAAGCCTGACAGAATTGAAGAGCAGTGTTTCTGCTCAGCAGGTCAGTTTGTAGAATCAATCCTGCTTTTCACATCAATTGTAATTTCATACCAGAGCGGCTGGAATATTGGCACTGAGGCTTTATGGGAAATGCTGCTTGAAAAATGACAAAATAAATGCTTAACTTGTGGGGTTACAAAGATATAGGACATGAGACCATACACTGTCAACATGCAGTCATTTTGTGATTAAAAATACATTGGTGGTGCAGTGATTAGCACTGTCACCTCAGAGCAAGAGGGTCCCGAGTCCTTTCTGTGTGTTTGCATGTTCAGCCTGTGTAAGCATGGGTTCTCTCTCAGGGTTCTCCGGCTTCCTCCCACAGTCCGAAAACATGCAGGTTGGGTTAAATTGGTGACTTTAAATTGTGTGTAAGTGTAAATGTGACTGTGAATGGTTGTTTGTCTCTATGTGTGGCAACGTGTCTAGGGTGTATCCTGCCCTGCTTCGCGCCCAATGTCGGCTGGGATACCCCCCCTCGCTGCAACAAGAAGTTACAGAGCAGTGAAAAATACACAAGTATTAAGAGTACTTGTACTCTACTTAAAATCATTCTAATGTGTTCAGGTTTTGTGAAGTTGAGGCAGGTTCAGGTCTGACTAATGCTTTAGACTGGTGGATCATTTAAATAGCAGCAATATGTAAAATAGTAACTACTAACTGCAGCTGTAAGGGAGGTAGTTGTTACTAAACTAAATTACACCAATGCTGATTGCACTTTACTTTCCATTCCTGAGAATTATATTATAGCTGTGCTGTGTGTGAAGAATTATAACATGAATTCCAGTTGTTGTCATTATGGTCATCTGCAGAGTTGCAGTTTGTGATAACATCTATAGGCCAGAAATGAATAGCACATTTAATAAGGACTCTGCTGCCTTATGGATTATTGTAATTTAAAAAAAAAAAGTATTGTGTTTTAAAATTAAGAAATGATTCTGTTGGACTTTGTGGCCCACTGGTTAAATAGGCTAGAACAGATAGAAACTGTGCAGACTGTTTGTCTTCAGTATTAAATCTACTCTCTAAACCTTAACAAGGTTTTTATCAGAAAAAAACATAAGCTCTTTTTAACAATGGATCACTGCTGTGTGGCTTTGGAAAAACAGGAATGAATAATGCAGTCTTAATCCAAATAATCTTATCTAAATAATAGATTCGAGTTTGATCTATTTGAAATCATAAATCAGTTTGATAATGGCAGCTAAAATTACCCCTGACATTTTGTGACATAGCTGGATTCCTCACTTGGTTTAATAACTAAAACTAACAATTTGAAATTATTACAAAAGCATAACAAACGGCTAAATTATAATAGAGAATAATGCAAATATATGCAAAAACTGAGTCTGTAGGCTTGAATAGGCCATCCACGGTAAAACAGTCCATGTTTCTATGAACTTAATAACTGCTTTATTAGGCCCGTTTAGTTTTTTTCTTCGGGTTAATATTTGTGACACCATGTGAAACAAATAGCAACGACATGTTTGAACAGCAGAGGTAAAGCTGCTCGCCAACAATCAGGCGTCTGTGCTGCAGGCGGGTGGATCCGCTGCTCGCTGGGCTGCATTCAAATGATCCGAAATTCATTTATAAGTTATAGAAACTGCATCTAAGCGTTATCACAGAGCTGCTGCTGTCCGTCGGCCAGCCGGTAATGTTTCACTGGCCAACCTGACGGAAAGCGCCCTGGATGAACTAATAACAGAGAATTCAGTAAATAGATTCAGGACGCTGTATCCACTTAACGCTGTTAGGGTGAAGCTTTTTAGTAGATAAGCAAGACAACCACCTTAAACTCTTAAGACTACCTTAAGTGATACCTTTAACTTGTGGTTCTTTGCTATATTTCTATAAAGAAATTATGTTGCCTAGTAAAATAATTAAGAAACTTTGGACCTTCAAACACATTAAGAGCCCCTGCCTCACTGTGATGACACGTTCAGGTGCCATGGGACAGCTGGTTGGATAATATGAAACTTGAAGGTTTTTTATTTTATTTTATTTTATAAATGCTTTAATCTATTTATCAGTTCAGTCATTAATTTATTAAATTATTCATGTCAACTGTAGCTATCATTTTAAAAATAGTCCATCTTTTCTGCCATACTTGAGCTGCTTGTTTGTGCCATGTTGTCTAGAATGGACTTGAGTGTGTGTGTGTGTGGCTAATTCTGGACTACTGTTGCTGACATTGACTCACTGCATCATCTTTAATATTTTTAAGTGATTAAAATACTAAAAATGTCTGTAATACGACAGGCTGGCCCCTGGGAGTCTAAAAACCTGCTGGTTTCACTTCATAAAATTCTTAATTTTAGCTTCACTCAAAATCCTTTCCCATAAAAAATAAAGTCTACTATGAAAATATTTTGATTACAAGCCAAACTTTTAATAAAATGCAACACCTTGCAATATTTCTGTCGCTATATACCCTTATTATTTAAGCGGTGGAACTCTTGTTACCAAAATGGGAAAATTAACACTTGATTTTTGACTCTTTGCTGTGCGCAAACTATTTGTCTCAGACCAATAAAAATAATTGTTTCATGTGATTTGCAGAAGCAATGCAATGACATGTTTGCTGACTGGCTGCTAATATTTAAAAAGCCAAAGATGTGAAACCTTATTTGTCTCATTTTACCTGGTGTTCAAAATGACCTGACGTCACCCTACATTTACAACAGTGTTCCTGAGATTAACGCAAATATGTGACGTGTCTGATATACAGTTTGTGCCTATATTTACAGTAAGTCTGATGAATACATGAATTCATAAATGAAGTGCGTCCACGCGCCTCAGAGTGTTGGACTCTCCAGGATCCCGCGGCCCTGCATTAAGGATCTTTATTGGGGATTACAAACTAATCCACCACAAAATGGATCCATCAGATTCTGGACTCCTCAAAAACACGCCTTTGGCTTTACGCACATCACATCTCCCAGGGTAATAGGCGGAATAAGTGCGCAGGCCTGTGAGCGCCGAGGCTTCACTGCGTCCCGGACAAAGAGGTGGCTGGACTCTAACCGGGTGGCCCGGCCACAGAAGGCCGTGTGTTCACTCTGACTTTATGAGTGATGACAGAGAGGAAAGGCTCTGTTTTCCTGCCCTCTAACCTGCCCCAGTGTAGCTGTATGCGTCCTAATGAAATAATTACCTTGATGAATGAGTGAGGCGTTTAAAGTAGACATCAGCTTTTAATCAGAGTGGGAAAACAACTTCAACACTTCGATGACACCCTAATTAACAAAACTGCTTTAACAGCCCGCAGATTATGATTGAGTGAGGGAGCAAACACTCACTTTTACTACAGCGAGGAGGACCACGTCACGGAGAAGCAACAATACAAATAAAACTATTATTATTACATTATTATAGTATTTAGACAAAAGCCTAAATATGGTGCCAAGACTTTGAAATTTTGTTGCAAGCTTTCTGAGCCAAAAACGACCAGTTAAGTATTTTAACACTCAAATTACATTTAATTTTTTAAATTTTAAAAACTTTTTACTTCATTTTCAAACCAGTAAAATCAAGGAGCCCGTTGAAAATGGTTTATAAGCTGTAACATGTACACTTGAAAATTGTAACTCATTTATTTAAAAAATATATTGACAATGTGAAGCATTGGTTAATTATTTATCACTAAAGTAAGGATGCCTTTTTAAAAAGAGAAAAGAAGTGTATAAACCTATTTCTCCTCCTCGTGTCTCCCCACTTTGACTCTCTCTTCCTCACAAACAATTTAAGAGACACAGTGTGGAAACTTGTCTATGTTTGTTAATACACACCTCATTTCTATGGACTGAGACGATTTTGTTGCATATTTGCAGTATATTTTGAAATATATCGAATTAAATGCAATAAACTGAATAATACTCCAATTTTTGCCATTTTTCATGTTGCAGCTCTGATATATTTTTATAATCATATGATAAGGAAAAGGCTTTAATCTTTGATTTTGTTATAGCTTTCTTTCTTGCAGAGAATGGCTTAAAATGTCTAACTATTGTAAGTCATGTGGAGTGTGTGTGTGTGTGTGCTGCATGAATTTAAATAGCCTATGTCACTGTAGCTCCAGCAATTGGGGCATTTCAATGGGCCCTATTTGTGTAAATATGTTATCTGTTAATAATCCTCTGGCTGTTCCTACCGTCAGGGAAGACTGCCCTCATCTTGAGGTAGCTGCTGGTGAGTCGGATGATGGAGGCCTTGTCAAGCTGGGAGGTGATGGCCGCCGGCAGAGGCAGCAGCTTGGCCAGCTCGTAAAACTCTCCGTTTTCTTTTTCTCTCCGCGTCTTCGCTGCGTTCTTGCATTTTTCCTTCATCTCTGGAAGTTTCACATAAAAGATTCGTGCGTAAAAGTAAGTCTCCGCTGAGATTTTTCCCATAGACTCATGTAAAAAAAAAACACACGGCTGTCTTACTCAGAGATAAAAAATTGCTCCTCTAGCATCACTGATGTTTGGATAACAAACTTTAAATGACGCGCAGGGTTCTGTTATGTGGATCCAAAAAACAGGTCAGACTGCGCGCCTTTGGTTTATCCCATCACTCCATCATGTCCGATCCATCCTTTTTCAAGCTTTGCTCAAATGTCTGGCTTCACCTGTTCAACTGCACAAGCAAAGTTGCAGAAGCCCCGTTGCTTCACGCCACGTCCACTTCACGGTGTTTTCACGGTGCCGTCAGTTTTCCGCTCATCTATTCATCCATCCACATATCCACACAGATCCACTTCCTGCGCTCTGCACAGCGCCTGTCTCGTGTGTCCAAAAGAGAATAAATAAAGCACTAACAGAATTAACACATGCGTGTTGTGACCGAATATAGAGGACAGGGCAACAGGAGACAGGAGACAGGAGACAGGAGACAGAACTGAGCTGGGCTGAAAACCTCTCAAGACCAGGTCCGTAATGTCCGTCTGTCCGTCTGTCTCTCTTTGTAAGCGTGTGTGTGTGTGTGTGTTTGAGAGTGTGAGTGTTTGAGTGCGTGTAAGAACTACCCCACGGCTCGATAACATTTGAAACACTATGCTCAACATTATCTATAGCTGTACTCAGAAAATTACGGAGGCGTATTGCTGCCACAGCAGGAATAAAATAATGGATATTAACGTGAAAAGTTTATTGTTCTCACAAGAAGTTTTTCCACGTTATAACAATAGAGTTTAATTTTAAAACGTGATAACTTATATAAAAACGTGAAAAGTTTCACATTATAACACGAAAATATATTATTATAACATGAAAAACTTCTTGTTAGAACAATAAACTTTTCACGTTATAATGTAACACTGATCCATTATTTTTTTTTCCTGGTGTGGCAGCAGTACGCTTCCGTAATTTAGCTATATAGAGTATTATACTTTTAATTTTAAGACTAACTCTCCAGCAACACTTGCCTAATCTAGTTTATTAGGCTGCAATACACCTTATTCACCACACTGTTACAGACATGAAACCACGACTACAATTAAGGACTACAACTCCCGGCATCCTGCTAAGTTTACGGAAGTGAAAGCCGTTAGATGTTATGGTTGTTGTAGTAGCCGTACATAGCCTAGCATGTTTCTACAGTCATTTAGCCTGATATAACTTCAGTTTTACATCAATAAAATCGTTAGACTCAGATGAGGAGGAAGCGGAGCAGTTGTGTGTTTACCAAAAGGATCTGAGACGGAAGTTTAAAGCTAAATTAAATGCTAAATGCTAAATATGCTAACAGCTAAAGATAGAGGCGTTAAGCTAAGTGGTTAATTAATGTAGCATACAGTTAATGTGTTACAGGTGCGTCGGTTTAAAAGTAATTATCTATAAGGTTAAAGTAAAGTAAAGTAATTGTCTATAATGTAAACTATAATGCCGCCCTGATGTGTGTTCAATTAATAATAAAATAAAAAATAAAAAATAAAAAAAACGAGCTATCCTTCTGGTAACGGCTTTCACTTCCGTAAATTGAGCAGGATGCCGGGAGTTGTAGTCCTTAATTGTAGTCGTGGTGTCATGTATGCGACCCTGTGGTGAATAAGGGGTATTGCAGCCTAATGCACTAGATTTGACAATTGTTGCTGGAGCGTTAGTCTTAAAATTAAAAGTATAATACTCTAAATAGCTAAATTATTGAAGCTTATTGCTGCCACATCATGATGTGGATCAGTATTACGTTATAACGTGAAAAGTTTATTGTTTATCAATAAGAAGTTTTTCACGTTATAACAATATAGTTTCATGATAAAACATGATAACTTATATTTTAAAAACATGAAAAGTTTCATATTCTAACGTGAAACGTTTCATGTTTATACAATATGAAATTTGGGAAAAAAAGTTAATGTCATGTTTTCATTCCTACCAGGTCCATCATCATCATCATCCCACACTGAAGCTGACTCACCTTCAGCCCCTGGGGTTGGCTCCACTGTTACATTTGGTAAGTTTCATGTTTGCTGCCAAATTATGGATGTCTTTCTTGGAAAATTAAATTGTTACTAGAGCTACTAAAGTGTTGCTAAAGCTGTTCAAACTGATTTTGTTCCTCCGATCCAGTTGTAACTATGGCTCATCATGTTGATGGAGGTAAAAATTGAATGCATAAGGTTTATAATTGCATACGGTATCTGGTTTTGTGTATCCGTAACTGTCTATGTATGGCAAAGTAGGGCCCCTGAAACCTATCCTGCTCAGGGCCCCCAGATGTCCAGGGCTGGGCCTGGGTCAAGTTATGTGTGCTGACCATTGATGTTTACTCACCATTGCCAGTTTTTTGGATCACAAAAACACGCAGATCCTCACATGCCG
>JAPZEB010007070.1:0-13073 GCA_029783705.1 Chaetodon striatus
ATCTGACCTTATGTAAGAAGTTTGTTTTGGTCTCATCCCCCATTGACTTCAACTTTTTGTTTACTTTCCTCACTTCTGTCTCTCTTCTAATGCAGCTGAACTGCCAATCAGAGAGATTTAATTCACTGACAAGCTCCGCCATTGCCAGTTCAACATGATGAATTGTTGGACAAAAAGCTCACTAGCGCCAACTAGGGCCAATGGTGCAGAACATATTACACAGACCAGGGCAATGGATGCTCATCGACGGTCCAACATTGCCCGACGTTTGACTGTTGGCGTGGTGTGCCAGGAGCTCAAGGCAAAAACATCCAGGGGCACCTTGTCAAAACGGCAGCAAGACAGCGTTGACAGGTTTACTTTTTGTCCCCACCTAAGCATGATATATGAGAATTATCAACACACACAATATGTTTGTGTTGGTAGTAATTACTTAAACTTTCTAATGATACTGATAGACTACCGTGATAATGATAGACCACTGTTAGTCTGTAAATTGTTTCAGTTATTATCCATACCCCACAGTGAGGCAAAAAGTACATTTTGCAGTGATTATCTGAACTGTATATTACTCCAGTGTTGAAAGAACTTCACGTCATAAACATTTTAAGTTTAAAGTCCAGTACTAAAGAAGAAAATACTGCTTAAAGTTATGTTTGTGTCACAGCAATCCTTTTAACTTTATGTTCATATGGTCACATTCACACCTATGGCCAATTTAGAGTCACCAATTAACCTAACTTTTATGTTTTTGGACTGTGGGAGGAAGCTGGAGTACCCACAGAAAACACGGGGAGAACATGCAAACTCCACACAGAAAGGCCCCTTCCCACCCTAGGTTCCAACCAGGAACACTTTTGCTGTGAGGCAACAATGCTAACCACTGCATCACAGGTTGTTAGTATCAATCTAGTGATAAAAAAAAATTAAATCTTGAGAATAATTGATAGTTGAGAGGTGCAGCTCTATTATTAGCCTAGCTTTGACTTTAGCTTCCACCTGCTAGAAGGCCTCTTACGTCTTTACATGAGCCAGTAATGTTTCCCATGAAACTTTTTTGACTGATGGTCAAACAGTGATGTATTCACTCTGTATGTATTTGTGTGGAAAAATGCATTTAAATGATTTCTCAAGAGGATTGGCCAGAGTGTCCCAGAAGTGGAACAGCACAGAGAAAATCCTCTCAGCTCCACTAATGGACAGTCTGGCTCTTTCAGTGGCTTTTATTCATCATGTGGCAGTAATGAAAAGTACTACAACAGTGCAGATGTGCATATTGATGTAGTGCTATATCTACAATAAAGAACATTTACATTTTAAAAGGCTCCATTTTACCTCTGAGGCACATTCTGCTCAGCTGTAAACCACTAAGAATATGTTCCCATGTCTGAAGAAGTTGAGTCTTCTGCTGCAAGATGACACTGTTCTCTACAGTTTACAGTAGACACGGCCCTCTGCTGGTTAGTACACTTGTGTCAGCTGATAAACACGGACTGTCAGCATATTTTACATGCAGCGTTGCTCTTTGGTTTTTCACACCTGAAATAGCTGAACTCTTAGCATATGAAAGAGGTTGAATGGCGTGACTGTTTTTCATGGTCACTGCGCTCACTGCCTTGCAGTCCTCTTGCACACATATATAAACCTGATATGTGAATGTCCACATTAAGGTAACAGCTCATCTAAGGCATTTCCACAGTTTGCAGTGACATAACTTTCCCAGCAACCTGAGTTTACAGAAGTTGATTAATATTTGCTCATCGTAAGGTGTGGATGAATATGTGGCTGACAGGTAATGGGTATGTAAATGTTTAAACTGATTGTCACAGACCACTGTCTTTCTTTTCCTGTTACTTGTGGTATTGTTTTTAACATGGAGAGGGTTGTGCTGTTGCCTCAATAAACACGTTTCATTCTTCTCACTGCCACTTACCAAGCTGCTCCTTTTTCAAACACACCATTTTGTATCCGCTTCATTGTGTGACTTTGTGTGCGTGTGAAGAATTGAAACAGTGGAAGCAACCACACAAAGCAGTGTATGCAGCAAGAGTCATTTAAAAGACTGAGAAGTAACCCAGCTCTGTCAGTTGAGGGAAGCTTATTCCGAAGATAAAGATGATTACATGACAAATAACCAACTTTGCCAGACTATTACAGTTGCCTCATTAGAGTGCATATAAATGCACCTGCTGTCATTTTTTTTGATTCTCGAGTCTGCTCATTTTTCATCTTGGTAATTTCAATCCACATTCCGCCTTCTATCGTATTATCTTCTCTGATAATTCACTAAGCATGGTCGCTCCACTGAGAGCTGTTGTGAGTTGGTACCTTATCAGATTTTAGCCTGCTAATTATCAGGACCATTACCCAGAACTTCCAAATCAGCTTCAAGGTCAGTCATTTCTTTACTTTGATACATTTAGTAAAGGCCAAGTGACTCGTATCTTAATTTTCTTTGGATTGTCTCTCCTGCCAGTCTTGCATTCACTCAGGCCGAGATAATCAAATAAAAGTCGTAAAAATGGATGTGATCTGTTTTCAAGCTCCCTTTGCATACTTCTGTGGGTGTGTTGAGGGATAACAGATTCCTGCTGCACACAAATAATATTTTAATGAGGTCAT
The DNA here is from genome assembly GCA_029783705.1 of Chaetodon striatus. Lineage (NCBI taxonomy): Eukaryota > Metazoa > Chordata > Actinopteri > Chaetodontiformes > Chaetodontidae > Chaetodon > Chaetodon striatus. The sequence goes on from JAPZEB010007070.1 coordinate 2,623, forward strand.
CCCGGGGGATGATTCACACTTGGGTGTCAGTGTCTTACATCACTCAGATGAGGTCAGCCTCATAGGGGACAAAACTCATGATTTCATTTGACATCACTGAAGATCACCAGTCAGGAAGAATAAGAGCTTCTCATCTGTTTATGACAATGAAACAACAATATTTTGAGGTTGATTTCTAGTTTCTCACTAGCTTACCCCTCTGGTGGTGTGATAATCCAAAAATGCTTTTACAGTGGGCAGTTTGTGGCACAGTGATGTGTTTGACTGAATAGTGAACAGTGTGAATATTTGTCCCACATTGGATAAATAAACCGTACTATACTATTGGTTGATTTCATTATGCTTCTGTGCTGGTGATAGCTGTGGCTGGAGGCATTTTGTTTTTTCAGGTCGTTTGTCCATACGTCTGTATGTTCATCCCGTGCTTGTGAACGCAATATCTCAAGAACACCTCAAGGGAATTTCTTCAAATTTGGCACAAATGTCCACTTGGACTCAACAATGATCTGGTTAGATTTTGTCAGTCAAAGGTCAATGTAGCTGTGACCTTGCGTTCATCTCACTCTCATGAACACAATATCTTAAGAATACCTTGAGGGAATTTCTTGATATTTGGCACGAACTTTCACTTGGACTAAATAATAAACTAATTAGATTTTAGGGGTCAAAGGTCAAGGTCACAGTGACCTTGTCTGTCTCATTCTTGTGAATGGGATATCTCAAAAAGGCCTTAATGGAATTTCTTTAAAGTTGACACAAAGGTCCACTTCGACTGAGGAATGATCTAATTAGAATTTTGTGGTTAAAGGTCAAAGGTCAAGGTCAGTATGACCTCACAAAATTAGTTTTTGGCCATAACTCAGGATTTCATATGTTAACTATGACAAAACTTCACACAAATGTTCAATAGGATAAAATAATGAAGTGCTGGCGTTTTATGTCCAAAGCTTAACCGTGACATCATAATGATCTGCAAAAACACTTTTCTCGGCATTACTCAACATTGTATCTCAGAAACAGAAGGGGAGACATTTTGTCGAATTCTGAATTGGTGACACTAATTGTGAAACTGTGCTGATTGTATAGATCGTCTGTGCTGTCAGGTTGAAGATGTGTGTGAAGCATCCATGTTTTCACAGACATGGATGTAAACTGTAAGAGAAACTTGACTAGTGCGCGTAGGCATACAACTCTGGGGCGGGATTCAAGTTAACACTATTTCAAAGCCTTTTTTTCTGCCTAACTGCATTTCTTTACTATTGAACTCTCCAAGATGTGTTAATAGTCAAAGCAAAACTTGAGAATGCAATTTCTGAAGATATTGCAGGTGTGAATCCTGCATGCTGAATAGCTAATGCTACACTGCAATGCTGGCTTGAAAATTTAAATAACACCATGAATGTATGAGTGATGTTGAATATTTTAAGGTTGTTTGAAAAGCTGACGCTACACTGCAATGCTGGCTTAAATGTGTAAGAAGAGGGTGAAGTAGTAGGATTAGATAGAAATGTAGGAATAGGTTTAATTAGCATGAATATTATTGAAAAGTTGAATTATACTTTGGAAGGCTGACTTTCCATGTTGAGGCTTTCCAGTCAAAAACATAACTTGTCTTGCTTTTTTTATCATATTGTGAGAGAGAGGACACCCTCATGAACACAGTGTGTATCAAACTGTACTCAGAGCTCAGGTTGCCGTGGTAATGTTAACTCAATGACTCCTGGATGAGGCAGTTAATCTCAAAAATTTGGTCAAAGCACATATCAAACTGCTGGCCTTTTCCTCAAACACAGTAACTCAGATCATAATAATTTGTATACCCTGAGACAGGGGACAACCCGAGGAATAAGCAGTGGAAAATTGGTGTCTGTAGTGTCAAAAGTATGAGCATGGTCGCAGGTTAAATATGCTTTCAGCATTCACACCCAATAAATTGCGGCTCCATCCCATACTCCAACACTGACATGTTCACGGCAGAGTGGGTTTGCTCTGTGTTTTGCTGGCCAGCCTCACATATTCTGCTGCCCGTGAGATTAGCTTTCCTGATGCTAACCCAAATGTAGTCTCGTTCATCAAATCCTCTGCTTCATCTCCAGAGACCCAACCACATGCCAGTGTATTAAACAGGCTTCTCTGACTAACAGGGTTTTCAAAGCAAATGCACAAGCAAGCCATCGTACAGAGGAAGACCATTGTTTTAAAGGTGTATTCAGAAATAAGCCTTTCTTAAAATCTGCACAAGTGACAGCCTGGATTTTCCACCTGGTTCTGTGCACAACTCTTCCTCATGTTAACTATCTGCTTCAGTATTTTTGGTAAGAAAGTCTGTAAAGAGCAGCATAAGGGCCAGTTGAAGGGCCACGTGTAAAGGAGCAGCTTTCAGCTAAAAATCTTGTCTTAGTTTTAAATATGAGGTCAAATTTACCTTGACACTGTGTACTGATTGAAGTTTAGATTTACAGAGACTGGTGTCACATAGTGACACACTTAAAATTACCAGCTAAGTTTCTAAGTGTCATTTCTTTTACATGCTACATGCTAACACAAATACTACTGTGATATAAAAGATGGTTGCATACTTATTTTAGTTATTTTCAAAGTGGAGACTTTTTACACCGACTTCCATTAACAAAATGGTTTTAAGTTTCAATTACAGTAATTAAAAAAAAAAAAATAGCCCTTCCATTTTCAGTCCTTTAAGAGTCACTCTGACTAGTATTGTAATACAGTGAAACCGCAAAATGTTCTTAGGTGGTTGCAAGCGGTGCAACTCTATTGTTAAAGGATGGGACATTCTTATGAAAGATGATTATTTACAGGGCCCCCTCGAAGAGTTACATCATCACTTGAGAAACCCCAAGTTGAATCTCATCTCATCAGTCAAATAGTGTTGCAGCGGTATGAGATTTTCATTATAACCATCTCAGAGCATGTCACAGGTTCACCTTTATACAAAGTTATTGTTATTATTCTATTATTATTATTATTATTAGTTGCAATAAACCTTAAAGGAATGAACAGATGGTTTCTTTTGCTTGAACAAATGCTTTATTATAATTACAACTTTTTTTAAACCCTTTTTTTAATGGATGTGTAAAAAATTTGACAGGCAGTTAAGGAGGAAAAGAGATTTACACATGCAGGATAGGGTTCCTGTTGGGTTGTGTTTTCTTCTTTCCCAGTGCCAAAGATATGCAAATGTCCACAGCGTGATAACTGTCAATTTTCATTTCACGGTGTACAGTTTCACTGTATATCTATGCAAATCACTGAACTTTTTTTTAGATGCATTTTAGCTGGTGTTGTGCACAGAGCAATGTAGGATACCTTGACAGGCTGTAGACTTTTACAAACTTCACTCACCTAACTCATCCAACTGTACCTAAAATAGAGAAGGGTGAAGTAGACTGAGGGCAGAGTGACTGATTTCTGTTTGCTCCTACGCTCTCACCTCCAGTGCTGAATGTTCGCAAAGTTAGGCTAAACTACTTGTAAACCAGATGCTGGTACAACCTCCTCTACTGCCATCCAGTTTGACTCCTCAGCTGAAAGAGCTGTCAGAAGCCAGGCGTAAGAGACGCTCCAAAGTGCTACAACTGAGGTACCAGTACTGAGATTTTTAATTATTTGACTTTGTGGAAATGTCATGTATTCACATCACAGATGATGGGCAAAGGCATCAAAATATGACAGTCACAAGTAAAACATTAAAGTCAAATATTCAGCCTAAACTGTCGACTCTGAGTTGACTTGGAAAATTCAGATATGAGTACAGCTTTAATAATTTGTGTAGGCTTTAAAGTTTGATAGTGAGCAAGTAAACTTTTTACATGAGAGGAAATAAGCTAAAACAGCTCTGCTTGATATTCTTGCTCAAGGACACTTTGACAGAACAGATGGCTCCCTCAAGGATCGAACCTGTAACCTTTGAATTGTGTCGAGTGACCTTTTGAAAACTCTCTAATCAGCAGGCAACCCTGCAACTCACTTCACTGCTGCACATAGACAACTGCTTGAATAGAGAATAAGACTAGATGCAGCATGGACAAGACTGTAGGGATGTTCATCAATGTGAATGTTGCCAACTGCTGATCACATTTTACCTTTTAAAATGTTTATATGAGGACCCCAGCATACAAAGACATTTTTCCACCTACTGCAGCCTTTTATTCAATACATTTACATAACATTAGAGAAGATCAATTTATTGTGTTAGTCCAACTAAAACCAGACTTTTAAAATGCATGTGAACATGTTAGACCCACTGAAATTGTACTAAATTGAATTTCTTAAATTCTGACTAACACACCCAGATAGCGCCATTAGGAGTCGAATTCCTCTTGCATGTATACAGTCTGTCAGACCCAAACTGGCCTAGGTGCTATGTGCATGCTCTATAGCTTCCGGCCCTGGCTTTGACCCAGAAGTTGAATAGCATGAAATGCAAAACAGAAGAAGAAGAAGCTGGTAACGACTAGTTACCTGGTATGTGAACAGTACAGAGGCAGACCACAGAAGTCTCCAGAGTCATAAGAACCTCAGAAAAGATCACTGGACTCACACTGCCCTCTCTGGAGGACATCCTCAGGAACCGTTGCCTCCGCAGTACAAACAACATCCTGAAGGATGCGACCTACCCCTGTCACCACTTGTACTCTCTGTTACCCTCTGGGAGGCGCTAGAGAGCACTCAATACTCACACCTCCAGACTGAAGGACAGCTCTTATCCAAGAGTCATCACTGAACTGAACAGAATCAAATACTACCCCACCATTGTGTCATGAATTATATTGAGAATCATTCACCTTAACTCGAATGCGTAAAAAGTGCACACACTCAAGTTGCAGGTACTGGTGGTCAAAAACAATGGCGAAAAACACTTAGTTGTGCTATCAATTTCCAAATAGACGTGTTTGCCTATAGTTACAAAAGCAGAGCAGTGTTTTTGACCTTGTAGGCTGTCTGCTTGTGCTTTTTGACTTCAGGGGAGTGAAGAAGAGTTCAGTTGTAATGTGAGTATATCCAGCATTTAGCAGCAAAAGTGAATTGCAGTCAGTGCGCTGTGGCAGGTGTTGTGTCAAAATGTGTTCCCCCATCATATAGTGTTTACCCCCCGTTAATGTGTAGTGCTCTCCTTGGTGGTAAGGATTAGGCTTATGGTTTGAGTCAGGTTTAGGTGGAGAGGGTACACATACTAAAAGGGAAACAGTCTATAACACAACACCAGCTTGCTGCTCACGACATGCCCGACTCAGTCTGCAGAGCTGTTGACTCCAGGGAAGTGAGGAAAAGTTTGGTTGTAACGTTGGTATATCCGACATCAGAACTACAGTCGTTGTCAGCCGGTTGCTGACAACATGCTTGACTTTGAAGGGCCCTGAAGCCATGCCCCCACAAATGCACAGAGCCACAGAGAATTGTTTGCTGTTTTAATTCAGATTTTATTAATATTGAACCTGTCACTTGTCCTAAACTCCACAGCAATACAACCGCCAAGTGTGAAGCAGATCGGATGAAAGTTTCTTGAGTTGTACAAACACACATACATACACAGTCAGATATCCCTTGTTTTTTATTTAGAGATTGAGTGTAGTTCTTGCCTCATTAAACAAAAAACACTGCGTGTCAGTGTAAATGTCAGGTTCTGACAGATGGTAGTGAAAATTTAAGAGTGAGTTCAGGGGATAACAGAACCAGCACCAAGGCTGATGCTGCCCAGGGAGATAAATCGATCCAAAATGTGTCTTTCAAAATTATTTATCAAACAAAAAACAGAGCTTGAAATGACTGGCACAATATGTAGCTTATAGGAGAGTGGAGACTGTCTCCAGGTATTACTCCAGTGTGCTGTGCGCTAAGATGGGAAAGACTTTCTCATACTATTACAATGAAAGGTATTTGTCGGTTAAGCCAAGTGGTGTCTCTGAGTGAATAATTGGTAAAGAGAAAAGTGTGTGAGAGCATGTTTTAAATGGTAGAATGACTGTGGATATTTAAAATGATTTAATTTTCAGCGATGATGTGAACAGTGCAACCCTGAGACAAGCAGCAGCATGTCTGCTACAGAAAATAAGCATGTGCACAGAATAACCTGGTAGCGCATTTACTAAATCCTCCTTTGAATTAATTTTGAACTGTACTGTGATCCCAAGAATCACAATCAAATGCACAATTATGACCTGAGAACATCCTCTGTGACACTGATGCAGGACTGAAGTTGCTGCTGCTCTGCTATCGTACTGCTGTCATTACGCAGCCTGTGTAGACTGAGAGCATTAGCCTCCACCCACCGCTAGAGGTCATTGGATGCTTCTTGCTAGATTTCACCTTGGGAGTCTCAGTAGACTTGGCTCCCAAAGTGGTTTTATGTATACAGGCATATACCTTTTGACTTTGTATCAAAGAACTACATATGTTGATGTTTCAGGAATTTCGTGCTAATCCCAGCCGTAGTGCTCAAACTGTGAGTCACATAATTTAAGCACCTTTACCACTGTACAAAAACAACGTAACACCTGCTAACATCTGGTTTTTGTATGCAAAGGGAAGGGTTCACAATTGGCATTCACACCTGCATCAAATGACTCTAAAGTAGTCACAGATATTTATCAGCTCCTGCGTCAATCTCCATTGATGGAAACACAGCAACCATGTAAACGTGCTAATGTTAGCTCCTTAACCGTCGAGATGCAGTGATGCACCACCACAAAATACCGTCCAAGCAGTTCTCAAACATTGTTCCAAATTAGTCTGCACCAAATTTGAGAATTAACCACCAAAAAGAAGTAACCACCTTATTTATTTATTTATTTTATTAGCCTCCTTGCTGCTTTCTTCTGTTTACTAACCTGTGTTCTGGCCTGTCTATGAGGTAGAATTTGACACACTGCTGCAGAGCTGCGTACACAGCTCTGGTAGAAAAGAGGTATAACACCCGCTAACATCTAGTGTGTGAGTGTGTGTGTATGTGTGTGTGTGTAATAGTGATAAAAGGACCCATGAAGAAGGAAACTCAAACATAGTTTTGACACTGTCACAGCCAGACATTGTTGCACTCTCAGAGCACTGTCACAGATGTATGCTGCTCAGGTTGTCATGCTTAAACTGGTAAATTAAGTTTGTAGTGGATGTGTTCTGTGCTGATTAAATGTCCTCTTGATATTTCCGCAAAACATGCTTTACAAATTGCGACTCTGCTGTCCGTATTGTGGCTGCACACTGCTGACATTCAGCTAGGCATTCAGACACACTGTGGAAGAGTGTTAAAGAGTCCACGGAAAGTTGAATGCTGTTGCTAGGTGCTTCAAGCACTGGCCATGAGGTGCCCAGGAGACAGCATTGCTTAATTTGCATATCAATATGTTTGAATAGTCAGTGATTCTTAATAGAGGGGTTGGGGCTGCACTGGATGGGCTGTGGTCACCACACTCCTTTTAGGGTTAGGTGAAAAAATCTACCACAAAGTAAGTCAGGGTGATACGCAGAAAATCAGATATCAATATTAATATCAATATCAATATTGATACTGAGACAGTATTCTAGGGTTGACAATTGGTGCTTTAACAAAATATTTACGTGATGAGATTTTTGATAAATAATCATCAGTAATGTGGACATAATGACTGAGTGAGTGATGGAGTCTGCCATCACTCTGTTTTTCTCTGTTAAGACAATCCAGTCTGCAGTCTAGTTCATACACTTCACTTGGCTGATCAGTGTATAGTAGTTTGAAAGGTCATATTACTCTTAAACTCCCCCACAAAGAATTTGAATAGTGTGAAAACTGTGACGTAGTTGATACTCGTTCTACAAGTTTGTGGCATGTGCTACAAAATGTTCAACATCTGTAGCACTGGTGCTACATGCAAAATAGATAAAATACAGCCCTGTACAGATATTCATATTCCCCTTGAGGGTGTTTAATACTAATTGGCTAATTTTAGCATGCTAACGCTCTTCACTAAGATTATGTCAGCATTCAGCTCAAAGCAGTGCTCTGTCTGTAGCATGGCTGTTGACTCTAAGTCACTTTTTCTTCTAGCTTGTTAGGTGGCCTAACACTATCCTCACATGAAACCATATTTATATTGAAGCACATGTAGAAAGTGTTGAGTTCGTGTCAGTACTTTTGCCCAACACTGGCTTACCACAGTAACTAAAATCGAACAACGCAAGAAACTGAATGACTGCTGGAATATAGTGATACATAAGGCATTACAGGGCATTGCTGCGATATTGATGTGGCACGGTCGATTCCAGTCACCTCTCTGTCAGCTCTGTGAAATTTGTGCAAAATGTATGCTAAATTCAGGCTTTTATATCTACTTTGTAAGTCTTGGTGGTGCTGTGGCGTGTGGCTGCAAGTCACTCAATGGGATAAGGACATCAATTAACCAGTGTGCAAACTCTGCTTCTGCTGACTGCTGCTAGCTAGCTAGCCATGTGGAGGTTTTTAAATGCTAACATCAGTAAACTTAGAGGAAAGATGGAGAAGATGGACACCAGCCAAACTCGTATCTTATTAGCCATTGTACAGATGTTTGAAATAAATGGGATGACCTCTGTTCAGTCAGTTCAAGAGCCATACAACCAGTTACCAACAGGATATCAGGAACTTAAATATTCCTTGATTCCCCCAAAAAGCGGATAAATCCTGGACAGCACCATTCAACCAGGAGATTTTTTTTCTATATGCCAATCTGACAGAGCACAGGACTCTGGTGAGAGAAGGACAGAGGACAAGTGCTTTACAGTGAATAAGGGCTGGTGTAATGATGGAACTGTGAGTTGCTGTCCTGTTTCTGCTGTGGATCACTGTTATACACCATTCAGAGGTGGCTGCAGGGTGGCGTTGCCTGTGTACAGGAGGAATGGCCATATGGCTGTCTTGTTGAGGTCTGGATGTGTGAACAGTTTAATCATTCCACAACCAGAAACCATGGATTACCAGAAACACGGACAATTATAAAGCAGCAGCCAACAATGGAAGAAGACATAAAAAGGACTAAAATACAGAGCACAAGTTAAAGGAGCCGATGGGATCACATTTCATTGGAGTTGTACCATGTATAACTTCATATGATAGATAGATAAAGATAGATAGATTAATCATTGATTGATTAATTGTAAATTTAGGTCTGGCAGGTCAGTACAATTGGCTGAATGTTTTGTATTTGATAAGCAAGTAGCATAAGTTACCAATAGCCTTGAGACTTAACTTATTGCTTAGTTTTGCTTGTTACTTTTGAGAACTAAAACCCTACTTAATCTGAGTGGACAGTAAGCACTGTAGCAGGACCATAAAGTAAACACAGCACGCTGCATTCCCTCTGTGACGTCCTGCATTACTACACTGAATTACATGAGTAAATGAACAACGGACAATTTGTGAATCACAACTTCGTCATTTTCATGTCACTGGCTGATCACTAATAGCTATAATTTGACCACTAGCAATCGAGGGCTGAACATACAGAGTATGCCTACAATTAGACTGCTGGTAATGACAGCAGGAATTAAGAAAGGCCACTAACCCTTATCACACACCATCTGTTGTTTGGCGGTGACATGTCTCAGTCTCAGACTGCTTTGCCTAAGTCATTAGGGAATTACACCAAAGATGATGATAAAAATCATTGCATACATTAGACCTTGTTAAAGCATTTATGTCTGTATTTTCTCTTTACATGGTAACTGCAGTGTAGGAAAGCAGTAGAGGTCATGAGAGTGAACTTTGCTTTCCAGTATTGATTACATGTAGGGAGACTTGTGTGCATTTACATGGCTCACTCGTACAGAGCTGTTTAGCATCAGAAAACGCTGTCACAGCAGTACAATGTGATGCAGAAACTTCAAGTAACACACAGACTTCATGGGATATAAACTCGTATGTTGGTACATATGCAATGATTTTGATCCAGTGTTAGTCTTTTGACAAAAATGTAAATCAGTGGTAGTCAAGTATCAGTTCTTTAATTTTTTTTTTTACTAAAATATTTTAGTCTTGATTTAATTTTGCATTTTTTTTTAAATAATTCTTTTATTAGGTTCCAGCCAGTTTCATATACCTCCATTACTGGATATTTACAGAACCACATTTTTCATCATTTTAACCACCTTGAACCAAACACAAAAATCAACAGGAGTAACAACCTTACTATCACAATAAAAAACAAAACAAAACGAAAAAAGACCAAAAAAAAGGAACCCAAGGGAAAAATCAATGAAAAAATAGAAAAAAAAACCCATCACCACCAAATGAAGCATCCATCCATCTATTTTTGTAAGTGCTACGTAACCAACCTCCTGTTGGGGGTCGCAGGGGGGCTGGAGCCAATCCCAGCTGACATTGGGCGAGAGGCAGGGTACACCCCAGACAGGTTGCCAGACTATCACAGGGCCAGCACATAGAGACAGACAACCATTCACACTCATATTCGCACGTACGTGCA
>JAPZEB010007108.1:0-13070 GCA_029783705.1 Chaetodon striatus
ACTGCTAACACACTGCTAACACACTGCTAATACAGTGTTAAAAGAATACTTCACCCACAAAATGACCCTTTGTACATCAGTCAATCACCACATGTTACGGAGAATTTGGGAAAAAAAAACTCTGTTTCTCTTGCATGGCTTCAAAGCAAACGGAGAATCCAAAACCACATATATATTTCCTGATGAATGAAGTCATAGGGGTCCACCTTTAACAACAGTAAGTGGCATTCATCCAGTCAGTACTCAGTACTTCCCAAACACATGCATGTTCACTAAAACCTTAATACTTACACACTTCTGCTTGAAGAGTCTCACACATGGACGAGTGGTGCGCCTGTGCTGTTAATTTGGGGGTGAAGTGCTCCTTTAAAATGAGTGTGATTTATGTCTGATATATTGTAATGTTTAGAAAATTCAACTGCCATCCGTGCATGACTATTTTTAGTTATCAAGGGTGTAGTTTTGGTTTTAGGGAACACAATGAAGTCTGGGATTCAACCAAAACAAAAACAAAAACGTGAATATTCATGATCTACATACATTTATATGAAATATGGCCTGAACTGCTGTCTCACTTGTGTACTTAGAAAATTATGTTTTCACCAAGACCTGAGACTGAGATTGACATGAGCGACCATGCTGTATTTACTTCCTGTCATAATCTAAAACAATATCACATGAAAATTCGATTGAAAAAATTATGCAAAAAAATCTTTTTTGTCTCAGTAACACTGTCCTTCGCTGCCTCCACTTTGATCGCTATTTACTGCACACTCTTTTTGGCAGATAGATAACACACATTGTCCCTTATGTATTATTGATTTGATTACTTCCAAAAACATGCAAAGGAGGGTGTGATTTTTTTTTTTTTTTTTTAAGTCTTAAGATCTGCAGAGCTTCGGTCAGGCTCCATTGAGCCCCAACAAGTCCACCTGTCAGAAGGTTAGGACTGCTAGAAGGGCTGCACCCGGCACAGAATTATGTCAGATAAATCAGACTTGGCTGTTATTTGATGGATATTTGACAAGTTTTTTTTTCATATACAAGCCACTTTTACACTGCCTGTTCAAGGCGGGAATCACGCGCCATTATGCTGCCTCGCCATTCTGTATACGAGGTACGGCTGCAGAGAGAGAGGACAGAGTGTTCTTGCCTCTGAGCTGGAAACAGAGGTAGTAGCAGCCCGAAAAAAGGTTTCTGTAAAAATTAAAGCCCGAAAGACGTGACCACCGATGGAACAAGTAGAACTGGTGTGACGATTCGATTATGCATTATGTTAGCGACCCGCTCCAGGAGATTTCAAAGCAGCTGTTCACAGTTAGCGTCTAACTCCAAGAAGGAGAACAGCTGCCATAAATGTCCGCAAATTGGAAAAACAATAAGATGTGGGTGCCTCTTACCCTCCGAGCAGAGGACGAGATCAGCCGCTATATAACAGGTGTGGGAAATACTTGTGACTGACATGTGATGCCACTGTTGTATGTCACACCAGAGGCTGAAACTGTTACTGTGTTTCATGTCACACCTGTCACACCTTTTTTTGATTGAGGGATGCCGGGACGTAGTGTAAAATAACACGCTGAAGCAGAGTAATGCTGCTGTTGTTGGGTTCTATGTAAAAATACAAAGGAGGCATAGAGAAGGGACTCTGTGGCGGCCCTATAGCGCCATCTCTGTGTAAAAAGTTTTAAAGTTTGAACAGGTTCAGCAGGACATTAGGTGTGACAGCAGCATTCATGTAATATGGTAAACAAGGTAACTGCACAAACAATGGATCGGATGTTTGCAACACTTTTTTCCGACATTAGAAATCAAACAACCAGAGACTGTGTCATATCGTGATGTATCTGTCAGCTTTAAATTCACCACCTCCAAGCAGAGGAGAGAAGGTAATGTTATGTCACAGCCTTCAGGTCTTTGCACACTGGGTCCATTTTTTTTCATATGTGTTTTTTTAATCCGTCATCCGAAAAAAAAATGCACAGAAACCTTGCACACCAAGTCCGGATTAGTTCTATGCAAAATTCACAATATGAGACAAAATGAAAAGACACATTTCCTCCCTTGCTTGTCTCCACTGCAGTTATTTATCTGTCACCACTCTCTCTTCCTGTCTTACATTTGGCATCGCAGCTGCATAAAGGTGCAGAGCTGTCCTCTCTCTCTCTGTCTTCACACCCTCCTCCTGGTCTCATCATCCACATGAATATTACCATCTGACCTGTTGAACGTGAGCTGTCTGAGTTATCACAGAATACGGTGCGACCCATTCCTCTGTCTCGCCACATTTTCTTCACTGACTGTTGGTCAAACAGCTCCACAGGCTTCTGACTGATGCAACAGAAAATCGAACCTGTTCTGAAAACTTTAAATCACGGACAAAAGTTTTGGACAAGCGTGATTGACCCAACATGAGGGTGTGTTTATTTTGGGACAATTTCAGACTGATGGAAAGTTTCTCCTCCTCTGTGCTGCTGCATCTTGTCTGAAGCTGTCTGTACCAAAGAGTATCGTGAAAGTCAACAGCGCTCACTCTGCAGCAAAATCTGGGGACGAAAACATCCCCAGAAGAACGCTGCACAGCACAGTGACTAGCAATTTAAAATGACTGCTCAACCTGGAGCGCTCTCAGTTGACTGAGGGGTCTCCGACTGATGAGTCGAATCTCCGACTTTCAGGGGGCAGCCCTATCGAAAGGCAAACCCCAGGGCAAAATACGTCCATATCAATAAATTCCTTTCTTCTTTGGTTTGGACACTAACAGCTGAATAGTCAGAGGACACCATTTTAAGACATTTCAGTGAGACAATGACACTGGAACAATACATTTAAACAAATTACATCCACTTTGTCAGAATCTGATTTGCTGTTGCTCTCTGCGACACACATGTTTCTTTTCCCTGATTGATGACAATAAAGAGAGAGGAGGGCCGTAACTAAAGATTCGGGAACACTGGTTGCTTTAATGTCAAAGCTTGATAATAGGATTTTTTTCCTCCTCTCTAAAATGTCATCGTTGTTTGACCTAGCTAAGCACACGAGACATATAAAGATCATTTTATGTTCTGACTGCAAATCATTCTGTCATCTGTGACCTGCATTGGAGCATCTCAGACACAAAACAGCGTGTGCCATTTTGAGCTGAAAACTGGGCTAATCAGATGCAGTCTTAAATCCTGCCACATGTGCAAACACCACATCAGAATACCTTAAAAACATCAATAAGAGGCGGCGCAGCTGGAGGGTATGAGACACTGTCCTGTGAGCGGAAAGCTACAGGTATCCTCATATATGCAAAGAAACAAATTCCTAATTGCACTGTGTGATGGCGGTGTTTGAAGTCCTCCAAAAAATCTTCAAAGAGAATTCTTAACAATGATGACGGCAGCAGTGCATCACGTCATCTCCTCCTCCCAAAGCAGCCGCAGCAACAAGCTCCTGCACTCTTCCCCTCGACTTCTATTTATATGTCATTTATATGGATGTTTCTGGAATCAGGTCGCTGCTGAAAGTCAGCAATAATCAGATGAATGTATGTTAATGTGTGTTAATGCTGACATGAGCAAATGAGGTGCTTTGACCAAACAAGAAGTTATGAAAGGATGGAGATTACAGCACGACTTCTTCTGTACTGAAACAGCCAAATGTTTGTAAGGTTTTTGTTTAATGAGTCTCTAAAATGCTCAACTATTCAAAATAAGTCAGACGACTCACAAGAGACAGATAGGAATGTGAAAGCAGAGGATGAAGAGCTATTATTTAGGGTCCGAGCCCTCACCTCATCACGCCCCAAAAGGACACACTAAACTCAGCTCGGCAGAGATAGGGGAGTGACGAGCCTACAGGCGGATGCTGGGGCTGCTGTGTGTGAACAACAGCACCTGTAGCAGGGATATCAGGTGAGCAGGACGGCAGTGACAGAACCAAAGAGCGAGCAATGCAAATGGGGCATTGGATATAAACTCAGTGGCCATTTTATTAGGTACAATGGTACAATCTAATGCAGCTGATCTGCCATAAAAGTTATCTGTACAAAGCTCATAATGTTCAGCAGGGCAGTACAACGCCACTAAGTTTGACCTCTATGTCAGTCATATCACTGAATTGAAATTATAGGCATCATAAAAGTAGAATTTAGAGTTGTACTGGATTGTCTTAGACTGTACGGGTGTACCTACTAACGTGACCTCTGCCCGAAAGACTGTATCACTTGCTTAGAGCAAGTGAGTTATTATTATTCCAGTGGAAAATACAGCATGTACTGAGATCGGTAAGTGATGATATTAACCCTCTGAAAACAGACCTCCTACACGCGGCCACAGGGAGTGGTTGTTTTCATGATCCTGATTAGGAATGATTTTTTTGCATCAGAAAGTAAGACTTTCCTCTTTTTGTACCATTACATTGTCCGCATGCAATGACGTCATGTTGTGTTTTGCTACAGGCAGTCCAAAAGGCGGTGAAAACGTGAGGTGACACCACAGCATTGTTCCATCGCTGTTTACATGTTCCTGTTTAAAAACATCTGAAATAAAAACTATATGAGGTAGTGTTCATTTTTGCCTTTTGCACCATCACACTATTTGCGTGTGATGACATCATTATGTTATGGCACAAGTGATGTAAAAGACAAAGAAAAAATGCGGTGGCGCCAGAGGAGCAGAGAAGCAGGTCGATAGGAATGTCTGTTGTTCTTTTTTTAAATATATTTATGACACAAAATTTCAATACTTTTATCAGTTATTATAGTTTATTGACTTACATAGCCTTTTAGCTTTTACGTTGAACAGATTTTAGGGATATGAAATACCAGAAAATATCAGTGTAGGCAATGAGGAAATTTCCACTGCAGATTAAACTATCAAAACGGCTTTGTACTCTGCTCTTACAAACAAGCATTTCTCAAAATGTGCATAGTTCAAATAACTTATGAAATGTTAAGAAATGTTTTGTTCATGTCTCTACATTTAGAAATCTTAAGAATCTATATGTTTCATGTGTTTATTTTTTCAAATTTAATTTAAAAAATGTCAAATTTTTGTATTTTTTTGTAAATGTGTGACATAATTTTTATACTTTTATGGATTATTATGGTTTATTGACTGACACAACTACTTAGCTTAGGTTGTACAGATTGTAGGGATATGAAGGAAAATACTTCAAGAAATGACACCACACTAAGCAAAAAAACAAATGTAGTCACTGAGAAGAAGATTTTTATTGCAGAGTTCAAGGGGTTACAATCTGATATAGAGCGAGCGCTGACATCCCTAAATTTACCTGAACAAAAACTGATCCCCACACCCTCACAGTCTTAGTGTCCTGTCTTACCCAATCACATTGGTTTTTTTTTTCAAATGACTGTATGTCTGAATGTGGGGCAGGGCCGGAGAACATTTCTTTAAAGATTAGACGTGTGGTACATTATCTACACAGCTCCCTAAGCTGCTGCCTCAGATCAGACATGTCTGAGTGAACATCACTCCTTAATGCACAAGTCTTGTC
Source organism: Chaetodon striatus (assembly GCA_029783705.1). Taxonomy (NCBI): domain Eukaryota; kingdom Metazoa; phylum Chordata; class Actinopteri; order Chaetodontiformes; family Chaetodontidae; genus Chaetodon; species Chaetodon striatus. The sequence goes on from JAPZEB010007108.1 coordinate 5,506, forward strand.
GTCCACTGAGAGCTTCAGTGGTGACGGCGCAGAAAGGTCCAGACAGAGACGCACTGCTGAGGCTCAGCATGATGACGAAACTCACAGTACAGTATGACACTGAGGACAGACCCATGAGGACAGATGAGGGGACTGCGTCATGATGACGGGGAACCGGTCAACATGAAAACAGGGGCAGGGGAAAACTCAAACTCAAGTCAAAGTTTTAAGACTGCAAAGGAAAAGAAAACCTCCCGGGGATTAGCTTTCTGCTTTCATACAAGCGTTAAGTACCCTCAATTGTCAAAAAAAAATAAATAAAAAAATGCTACTCTACATCACTGTGGGAAAAGTGGAGATAAGAGACGAAAGAGCACTCATAAAAAAACCTACAGCTCTGCATTAATCTTGGTGCAGAAACACTGTGTGCTGTGTGACGTTGTGATGACTAATGTGAGTTTGGGGGTGTCGTGTTTTTGACTGGCACGTCTTGGCACATGTGCAGAACATCCGGGGGCTCAGAGATTTCCATGCTGGCAATTAAAGAAGAGCACATAATGCCTCAAGTGGGCCGCAGCAAATACAGTGATAGAATATGTTTGACTAGTGTAACATTTCATCATCGCCTCTGGTTTTTACTCCCACTTCCTCAGCGAGCAGCGTCGAGTTGACAACGCTTAACTGTCTATCAGGTGTTTGAGGGTTAGACAGCACTGAGATTAGTCTTTAAATCCTCTTCTTTGGTAAAATAGTGGGAAAATACTTCATTACAAGTGAAAGACCAACATTCAAAATGTTAATTTCAGTATATACGAGCGGTCACATGTTGTCACGTACTCAACTGACAAAGCACTGCGCCTGCTGCTTTCTCTTTTTGCTACATTGCCAAGGGTTTTTAGTTTGAAATGCCACTTCTTATCTGCATGCACAAGCACTGACTTGATCTCACCAGCACTGAAGCCCACTGATGCATCCAACTAAGGTCTTTTTGGGGAACTTTGATGGTGGAACTCAAATATATATTCCAACTTAAATATATACACCAAGTAGAAAGATGAAAGTTTGGGCCGTGATGGAGCTGCTGTGATCGTGTATGTTATTGTTTTCAAAATCATGTCGCTGTGTGAAAAAAGTCTCACATAGCCAGACATATCTCTACATACCGTTATAGCAACCTCCGAGCTAGCAGCCAAAATGCGAGGCACACCACACTGCCTTTTCTTAAATTGAATGCCACAAATAAAAAAACGCTTGCTGCACCTTTTTATTGTTTCTAAGCAACCACCCCTTCATAGTCTTACCCTAACCTCCCCAAGTACTTGCTCTAGGTGTGGTTGAGGGTGAGAAGATAGTTGAAGCAAATAGTTTGTTGGAGTATCACCAGCTGGTCCAGGAGCTTCTCCTCCTCGATGGCCATTTCCAGACATATTTTAGGATGACTTGGGGACAGTTTGACAACCTGCTATCTGTCATCTGGCCATAAAGCTCTGGGCACCCAGCAACCACTACCAGTAGTTTTTCCTCTATTGCTTACCAACTGTAAACTTGTTGTGACCACCACAGAAGGCCCCACCTCTCAAATCATCCAATTGGACAATGGGAAAGGGGCGGCGATGACGTTCACTCTGAAGTTTTTCCAACTCAAGGAGTAAAGAGTACACCCGCAAAAACACCAGGGGCCTAGCGATGCAAAAACTGAGAACATAAAGCTTCATTCTCATTAAAAACACCTCCAGCTGCTAAAATGCTGTCTGTGTGATCAGGTGCAGGGATTCATCCATTTTTATTCCAGGGCCCACCTCCCCACATGCTAATGTTCCACCAAAACAAGTTCCCTCCTGACTATATTTTGCAATGCATTCTGGACATAAGATTCTGGATCTAAGATCAGATTGAAGTTGGTGAAGATGGCTTTAAGCAGCATGATGTCATCACTGCTCTGGACGCGGGTGCTCTGATGAGTACGATCTATGCATGGTTGGAAACCTTGTGAAGTTTGAGAAGGCTCATGGCATCAGTAACACCCTGGATACTGAGATCGTCCCAAAGTCTGACCATAAGGAGGAGAAGACTCACATCCTTATTGTGGAGGGCATCCTGCTTTACACCTACGTACGTTTGATCGACGTGCTCAACCAACATTACTTTCTTTCCAACCCCTATCAAGAATACAGAAAGAGGGGGTGCTCTAGGAACTACACGGTGCCAGACCCCCCCCCACTATGCCTCCTCCCTCTGGCTCTCCTTCAGCTGTTCCCTTCCAATGCACAAAACCAGTTCTTCATGATGGACTCCTCAATTAGCCACAAGACCCAGCCTGTCCACCATCAGGGTCTTAAGTCCGAGACCCAAACCTGTACAGCCGCTGACCCTGCCTCCAGTACAGCCGCAGCAAACTAATACACTAACTATGGATAAGTACGTCATACAAGCAGACTTTAAAAAACCCAAACCACCAGTGAGCCAAGTGCATATTTTAAATCAAATATTCAGTGTGCATACACCCCTACTATTCAATAAACAGGTATTCTACATACCTATAAACACACACCCATGCACATTTAAACAGCTACAGTACATATAAATCACACTAAGTCACCCTGAGTTCTCAAGGCCAGCTCAGCCCAGCCCATTACTAACACCTGTGACTTTTCAGGGTCAAGACAGTTCGGCGAGGGATCCAATATTTAGTAGCAATAAAGTGACTTCCTTGTGAATGTATAAGTCCACTAAATAATTCTAAGCATTTACACAAAGATTCAAAATGTTCCAAATATCTGATGAGTTATTTAGGAATCGGCCAAAAAGTTTATTGACTGTTACTTTAAAGTGTATGAGACATTTTAATTTGATGAGTTGAGATCCCAGCAGCAGAATTCAGTTCAGTAATCTTATCTTTATGTATAGCACAAACTATGAAATATCCAGATGAGTTATACTCCACATATCAGGAACTCCGTGCAGTTTATGAATTAGTGGGAATCACTCTGACCCCGCAGTGTCCCTGCAGGCTCAGCGCTGCAGCGTCGGGCTGTTTTGGCACAGCTGCTGAGCCAATTCATCACCGCCGCCGCCTCAGTGGGAGAAGATAGATTTTGTTGTTGAGTGCGTGTGTGTCCCTGGGGTGAAGAAAGCAACACTATCTGGATGTTTTAGGGAGCAGGGTGAATGGAGGGAGCGTGGCTGCCATCAGCATATAGTAGAGCCATAAAACAGGAGCTCCGCTGATCATGGCAGAATCTCGACAGAGAATCTGAGGGAAAAACTGAGGTTTCTTATGGTGAACTGTGGATAACAGAAACATCTACTGTGGGTATCAGCTGATGACCAACCTCTAAAACACTGCGGGTTAACATAGAGGTGACTCCAGGTCAAAGCTCTGATCCCTCATGGTTCCACTAAAAAAAAAAAAAAAATCCATCATCCATGAAGGCAAACAGGAAGAAGAAGAAGTGGAGACGGCTTAAACTTAAAGAGAAGCTTAACGCCCATTTAAGCTTGAACACACCCCATTTATAAATCCAGAGCTGTGACAGTACTTTGCTCCAGCATCCCTGTATCTCATCTCCTGTCTACAGTGGATGTGTAATAGAGCTACATTCAAAGGTCTTTTTTTTTTTACCCAAGGTGGAGCAGAGTAAAGACATTTACCAACAAAATTTCTCCTCCTTGACGTCTCACCGACGGCCATGATAACAGTCAACAGCCATATGTGTGTGTACCATTAGCAGAGGGAATGGGGAGTGACAGGATGTGGCTGAGTGATTGGAAGGATGCAGACTGGCTCCAAACACTTTGCTCAAAACTGTAAATTTCTACTGGTTTTCACACATTCTACATCTTGCGCTAAATAACACATCCATACAGTCGTTATATATGTAACTCTGGCTAAGTGAATCCTGCCTCCAGAGGCTGTGGAGTACAAGACAATGCAGCTAGAATGTTCTGATCCACAGAACAAAGTCATCCCATTTTCACTGGAAAAACCACAATCAACACTACAGAATGGACCAGAACAAGATCACAGTATGATAAAGTGACTATATATATTAAGAACTTTGCTAAGTAGTGTTACTCTTTAACGGCTTTATTTATTTTAACATTTATCTTGCACTATTTTATTACTAATTGACTTGTTTTTGTGCTGTTGAATAGTTAATGAAGTGGATATCAACAAATAAAATGTAGTCAGTTTAGTCATGTTGTAAATCATGAAATACAGCCATTTCCATTCATCTGTGTCACTGTCTGAGAATCAATGAGCAGAGCCATTAAAGCTTAAATTGTGTCACATATTTAGAGTCTCAACAAATAACTGATTAATCGATGAGAAAGTTGACAGAAAACGAATTGTTAAAGTCATTACAACAAATATACCAGAGATTTCCTGGCTGCAGCTTCTCCAAGGGGGTTTTTACTGGGAGCTGCATTATCCGCAGAGGTCTTGTCCTCTCCTGAAAACATGGACCAGGTGATTTAAACCAACACATTCTCACTCTGATGTCATCACATTTCGACATTTGGTTGTGGACTTTTCATGTCGTCATATGACGTGCAAGGTACCCTGGGTGCATTGCTTGTTGACGTCCTGAGAAGCCGTGTCATCTTCAGCGTCATGTTACATGCATTATCTGATTTCAAAATACACTTCTGTTTTCACAGGAAATGTAGTTTGCATACAGTCTCTTTCAAAATAAAAGCACTACATCGGTACAACACCGTGAATTGATGTTTTTTTGCTTCAACAACAAACACGTGGTTGGGCTTAGGAAAAAAGAACAGGGTTTGGCTTTACAATCTTACAGGAAGCAAACACAGACCTCCTGGGTGATAGTCGGTGGTTGTTTAACCAATCCACCACTAATCCTGCTTGCCCTGCTCAGACTTTTGCCCCTTAACTAACCTTGTTGTCCCGCCAGGCTTCTCTTCTGATGCCGCCGGGCACCATCAAACAACAACGGCTTCATGTTAAAAAAAATCTTTGTTTTTCAGACACTGCTTGTCACAAAGGGGCTTCTACCTACAGTAGCCAATGTGCAAATGCAAAATGCGAATGGCTGAATCCAGAGCCAGTGTTTAGTTTGTTCATTCTGGATGACTGTAGAAACATGGCAGTGCAACATGGCGGACTCTGTAGACGAGGACCAGCTCCCTTTGTATATATAAACGGCTCATTCATGGTAACAAAAACACAACAATTCTTATTTTCAGATAAATGACCACTGAAGAAAACAAACTTATTATATTATATTCCATTTCTGCCAACATATCCTCCTAAAGCCGACACACTGGACCTTAAAGTTTTGGACTGTTGCTTAAACAAAACAAGTCATCTGATGACCACAGGAACTCAAATAAAGGGCATTTTTCACTCATTTCACCTTGTGGAGCAAAACAATAAGTACAATTAATCAAGAAAATAATCTGGAGATGATCACTGATGAAAACAACAATAAATAAGTAAACAATAAAAGACAGCATCATTAGTTGCAGCCTTCTGTACATCATGCAGAATTCATTTCGAAAGTCGGCACTTTTACAATGACTCAAAATGTGACTCAAAAAACTAAACTGAAACATAACTGAGGAAGCAATATAAATTTCCACGCAGCAGCATGCTCTGCACCATGGTGACTCGCAGTAAATGAGCTCAAACATGCAGAACCACTGGTTTAGTCCTTTAACCTTGACTAAAAGGCGCCATGATGCACCCGTGGCCTTGGTTATGGAGATGCATTGTATGCATGTATATATTAATACACAGGCTCTGTATGCAGACTCCAACAAAGACTCTGACCTTCTGCTTAATGCCATTCATCTCAGGCTCAGGATGCTTTCATACCTGCTGAGGGTCGTTATTTACGTGAGCTGAGGCTGTAGGCAGGATCAGAGGAGTGATGCTCCGACATGAGGTGCATCCATCTCTGAGGACCAAAGTCTCACGTTGACTTTAAAGACTGAGAGTCTCTGATTTAAGACCTTGGCTCCAAAAACTGCCACGTATGGACTGACCCATTGCGTTAGATCTATTTTAGGGATAATAATTTTTCTTTGTTGCTCGTTCCTTGGAGAGGAATCCCTCTGCACACAACTTTTTTTCATGCTCAGTGTGTTTCGGACACTCACAGTTCAAAGATAAAACACTGACATCTAAAGTCCATCTTAATAAAACTGTGCCAGCATCAAAAGTTTGAGTGGAAATATTGTTCTTCCTACAACTAAAGACCAGATGACAGTGATCGGATAAATGCCTCATGTGTGGAATATCACAAAGTAGAAGACATGACAGCAGAAAACTGCTAATGTCAGGCTGTAATACAAAAATACTCTTTTCTTTTCTTTTATTAGTTGGACTGAATTGAACTGTGGAGACACAGCTGTCCTTGAGACGGCCCTTTATCCTCCATAGAATATGGAGCTGATACTGTAACAGTGTGGATAGCAGCTCCTTCAAGATGCTCTCCAGATGTATCGTAATCCACAGTACAATCAGAAGCACACTCTATCTTGAAGTACAGTGAATTTCCGGCACAGAGCTTTTACTTCAAAGTGCCGTTCCCTACTGTAGAGTGAGTGACTAATGGATAGCTTCATAACAGAGACAACAAACTAGCTCAGTGATATGACACTGAACACACTGAACTGTGTGGACCCTGAACAAATGACTAAGGAGCAATCTGGACTCTGTGACTGCACAAGTTGGGAACCACTGCTGTAGTGGTAGTAGTAGTGTGTAGTAGTCATGACAGGAGCAAAGGGGGGAGTCAGATGACATTGTATAAAGAGCAAGAAAGGCCACATAGGGATGAAGTCAGGGTAGATGGACAGTTCATACAAACACAGGACTTTGACCCAAGAGACCGCTGTTTGTGTCCTGTGTGAAACCAAACATCGATGCAAAGTTATTTCAACTTACATCATGCACATTAAGCAACTTAAGTCCCATAACCAACGAACTTATTTTAACCCAAACTGTGATCTTTTACTAAACCTAACCGATCTGTGACCATTTCACAACATTGAATAGTGGTCACTGGATATAACCACAGCTCTCCGAGCACGCAGCCCATTCTCCTCCCGTACTTGTCAAATACCACTAGCTTGTCAGTAATTTCATCATCAGATACCCGCGCACAAAGACACCTTTGGTGGGATTCGATACACCAGCTGGCAACTCCGTACAAGGCGAGGGGGAGGGGCTGTGAATGAGTCCAACAAAGCCCAGGTGTTCATTTGAGAGCTCGCTGTTTGTTTCCTGTGTTTTGTTTTAATTTCTACACCTAACCACGTGCTCTTGTTGCACAAGGAAATAAATGTTAAAACTAAGTGTTTTACAGAAGCTGTAGGTGTATTTGAAATTGGCTGTATGTATCGAGGCAGCACAGTGCTGTAGTGGTCAGCATTGTCACCTCACAGCATCAGGGTTCCTGGTCTGAACCCAGGGTGGGGGAGCCCTTCTGTGTGAAGTTTGCATGTTCTCCCTGTGTCAGTGTGGGTTTCCTTGGGGTGCTCCAGCTTCCTCCCACAGTCCAAAGACATGCAGGTTAATTGGTGACTCTAAATTGTCCGTATGTGTGAATGTGAGT
>JAPZEB010007158.1:0-13064 GCA_029783705.1 Chaetodon striatus
GTGGTGAATATTAATGAAGTCGTGAGAGTGTTTGGGTGATTTAAATTTGCTGAAATGATCTACAGCGCCTGTTGACACTTCATTTTTGGACACTTCTGCGGACATGTGTTCGGGTCCCGCTGGAAATCACATCGCCGTTCCCTCATGATGGATAAACATGCTTCAGCCTCATTGTCATTCAGCGAGAACAACATCACATACCAGCTGCCGTGTTTGGGGCCATAATGGATTCATCGCCTGTGGACATACAGCCAAAGCAGCAATATGAGTAATTGTATTCAGGGTGCGAGGACACTGCTGGATTCTGCTCGCAGCCAGCAGGCGACCTTTTGACCCCACATGGTTGTTTATTTGACTTCAGGATGCTTCGTCTTCAGCATTGTCCTGCCTTTTCCCCTCAGCGCACACACAGTGTGGGAACAAAGACCTCGTCCATACATTCAGCGTGTACCTTAAAAGCATAAGCGAGGTAAAGTAGAAGCATCCATCACCAACCTGATTAATTCAGTTTAAGTAATGCCTGTGCTCCTCCATGAGAGACCCCAGAGGAGCAATTATGTCATTTAGAGTAAACAGACATTTATCTCTCTTAGCATAATGGCCTATGGAAGGAGAGCATTAAAGAAACAATAGCAGCAGTGGTCTACCGACCTCCTTCAAGGCCACAGTCCAGACAATAGAAAACTTCTGCGCCACATTTCTGTTAAACCAACAACCCTCTCGACGAGAATTAAACTAGTAAAACTGATGCAGTTGTGCGAGTGCGCTGCTGCTGAGACACGTGAGACTTGTGAAACCATTGTGGAGGTGTTTGGCTTCTAAATTTAGGCTAATAACCTCCTTTTGAAACACTTAGTGGTAACGGGAAAACGATTATGCACTGCACATTTCCTGTTATTATCACAGAGAGACACTTCTGCTTCACCCCAAAACGAGAAGAGACGACATTTAACGGCATGTTTAAATATGACAAATTCAAAATTACCACCTAAAAATGCACCCTATCCTCCCTCTCGAGCTTAATAAGATTCATGTTGTGCTTTCAACTGTAAAAATGGATTTTTGTTCTTATTTCTAGGACTGGTGAGTTTTATATCTATAATTCATATTAACACACCAGTTTGGCATGATATGTCATGATACAAAGTGCTTTCCTAGTAAAATATATATATATATCCTCAGTCTACTGAGCTCAACAGCGATAAATAATGGCAGGATAAAGCCTTTAATGGGCCCACTCGAATTTATCAGATGCAGACAGTGCCCCTACTCAGCAATAAAATGGTGTGCAGAGCCAAGGCTGAGCCAGGTGATTTACACAACTCATGACTAATTGAACTAAAACCTCAAAACTGTCATATATTATGCGATGAAAATGTCTTTTACCTTTAACTTATTAAAGATATATTCAATAAGCACTTCAGGACCACCACAGTTTAGTACTTTGTGCCCCTGAGATTAAACATTCGAGCCCTTGGGGCTTCAAATGCCTTGCTTAAAGGTGACCTGACTGTAGCTGTAGTCAACACACTCTCACTCTGACCTCGTCACGTATTGACGTTTGTTCATGGACTTTTATCACGTCCACATACAACGTGAAAGCTACCCTGGGTGCGTTGGTTGTTGACGTTCTGGGACACCGTGTCCAGTTCTGCCTGTTACAGGAACTGTCTTCTTTCAAAATACACTTTCGTTCTCACAGGAAATTTAAGTTTACATACAGCTTCTTTCAAAATAAAAGCACTACGTCAGTCCAACACCGCAAATTCAGGGTCTGGCTTTGGAATCTTACAGGACATGAACACTGCTCTCTTGGGTGAAGGTCGATATTTGTTAGACCCATTCACCATCCCTCCCACCCACCCCAGTCAGACTTTTGTTGCCTTAACTTTCGTCCTTGTCCCGCTGCATTTCCCCCTGGCACCAGCAACTGACTGCGTATCATGCCGTATCATTGGATTTTGACGACTTCAGAGTGAAACCAGGCTCTTGTAGCTAGCGTATAGCTTGTTAAATATCCTGGGAGTCGAGGTGAGTGAAAGTAAAATACAGTTAAAGCTTCTTTTCATCCCGATAAGTGGTTTTGACATTCAAGAGGAGGCTGCTGCATCTGAGGATGGACTTGCATTTTACAAATCGGTACCATTTTAACTGGCATTTGAGTTTTCCACTTTAAAAGTTTGTGAATGCTTGTGAGAAGATTGTCTCGTTCATGACAAAATGCCATGGTGTGAGAAGGCAAAGAAAAAATCTGTTTCCTCTATCTTTCTCCACATCGAAGGTACTTTGTTAAAGTGCATGTCGAGGGCTTTGCTGTTTGAGATACTATTGGAGATGTTTTGACAAAAAACTAGTATAATATATATTATTTGGAATATCAGAAACTTCAGAGTAAAACCTTGCCTGGACCTTCAAATCCACCCACTCCACAGAGTTTGAGTTGACTGAGTGTAGAGAGTTGACATTGTCTGATATCAGGCAGGAAAGAATCAACGTGATCATCAGGTAAGCTGACTCTGTCCTGCAGGTGATGTTTTATTCTTTGGTGGTGTTGTCAGAGAGTTGTGCAAGCTGTGGAGCAGCCTCTTCACCATATACTGATCTCGTGTACCATCAAGATGCACCGTGGAGCGCCACAGGAAGTCTTTTCTTCCTGTCCATCAGACTCCACAAGTCATCCATCTCAGGCTGAGATATAGGCAGTGGACATGTGGAGATCTGAAGTGGCTCCAGCCTCCATTTCAGCTCTGATCTGCCATGTCTGACCCTGACCTGTCTCTGTAGCGCTCCTCCTTTCTCTTTCACTTACTTTTCCTTTCACCCTCTCCCTCCTTCTCTCCTCTTCTGTCTCTGGATTACTGTCTCTCATAGACAACGTGGAATACATTGGAGTCTTGTCATCACGACTCACCTCTTCACAGCTGATTTACAGGACATTATGTGCAATAATAAGGGGGCTTGAATCCCACGGTGCGCAGTTTGCATGTTCTCCTTGTGGGTGGATTTTCTCTGGGTACTCCGGCTTCCTCCCACAGTCCAAAGACATGCAGGTTAACTGGTGACTCTAAATTGTCCATAGGTGTGAATGTGAGTGTGAATGGTTGTCTGTCTCTATGTGTTGTACCCCGCCTCTCACCCAATGTCAGCTGGGATAGGCTCCAGCCTGTTTATGGCATTGTATATATTTTATATATTTGCACTCCACCTTACTGTATTTAGCTTTTATACTTTCCATCCACTGTTATTTTAGTCTTTGGCGTATTTACACTCTTTATATCTGCACTCTTCTAACTTTGTATTGCAACTGCTGCACAGTAATTTCCCTCAGGGTAAATAATTTTTTACCCTGTCTCAGCTCTATCTGATTACCAACATAAGTCTTTTGTGATCTTTTGTAAATTTTCAATATTTCACCCTCTAAAAGTTTTAATAGTCTGTGAATATTATCCCTACTAAAGTATGATTGATTTTGTTTTGTTCTGAGCAAACGACATTGCGATCATTTAAAGTTTGTTTTTGCTCATCTGCAAAACTATGAGTCCCTTTAGGTATGTCTGGCTCTTAACAACACACTTGTATTAAATGGGTCATGTGACGGCATCTGATTGGTTCCTGCCACTATATAGGTGAGGCCATACCTGTGTTGTATATTTGTATATACACAGCAGCCACTCCTCTCTTTTCCACAATAAAATGTTTGGTGATTATCTGGTAACACATAAAGAGCCCAAGATGTAAAACCTTATTTTCCCACTTTACCTGTTGCCCCTAAATCACCTGAGCCCACCCTCCTGTTTATGGTAAAACAGCGCCCCCTCCGGCGTTAGGCAACATAAACATGTCAGCCAGTTTAGTTGAAACCAGGTGAAGTTGATTAACTTCATGTGAATGTGTCAACTTTCAGGACTCTGGGAAAACGATGAAGGGAAGCTAGCGTAGCCTACTGTGGCTTTTCATGAATATAATCATACAAAGTCAGCGACAACGTCGTGTAAAGAAACAAATATGACGGTTAAGATGTCCAGTGTTGCTAATGACGGCAGATTCGAGCTTGTGTTAGCCGGTTAGCTAGTTGCTAACTCGTAGGTTAGCTACTGTAGCAGCGATGGAGGGAGGCTTCCTGGATATTTGGTGACAAACAACTGCATGAAAGTGGACCTAAGGAGGACGAAGACGTGTGTGAAAGAGTGTTGGACATTTAAGGACACACTCAGCCATCACTGTGCTGTGAGGGGAAAGACCTGGGGAGCTAAACACGTTGCCGCCATGACAGTTACTGTTCCAACGGTAGGTGAGTTATACGTCACTCCTCTTTCTCTGCGTTTCTCTCTGTGGCCTCCCCGGAGACAAAATGGCTCCCTGTGGTTGTCTGTATCATAGTGTACACTGTGCACTGTGATTATGTGTAAAGGCTAAAATGTAATATACCTTGATTGTGTGGATATAGCTGGTGGTAATACATTATAGCAGCTACAGTTTGTCACTGTCAGCACCATGGACAGGTCCTGGCAGGGCTGTGGAAGAATGAGAAATCCCCCAATTTCACCTAATGAGTTGTCAGGTAATGTGTTTAAATGTATGGTTGTAGCCTGTGTAGATGTGGTGTTGGCTTGTTTTTCTTTTTAACTTGTGTCGTAAAAGGGAGGAAAATTTTAACAGGAATCTCAATGGGTATTTTGAAGGATATTGTGATATCCATACATCCAGAGATGTGCAAGTCATATCTTTGACATTAACTTTTAGATGTAATTTGTCATGAGTGTTGTGTGGTTTGCTACACTGTGCCACTGATCTGCACTTCTGTTTTTGTCTTTTAAGTTTTTCAAGAACATCAACACAGAAAACAAATACGTAAACACAAACACAAACAGCACAGACTAAACAAAACACATCTCTGCAATGTTCATAACATTGGCCCCCTTTACACCTGGAATCAACATGTGCTTTTTGCAATGGGATTGCAATTGAATAGCGCTTGACCACCTACATTTATAACTGGTATTAATATGCGTCTCTGGTGTCCACATCCAAATCCATTTGCTATCTGATCACGCTCCGTCCCGCTGCTGTCACATCCTCCACTTCTTCTTCTGCAAACATTTCCAGCAGCAGACTACAACGTCATATCCTGTGCGCTGCAATAACAACAACAACAGCGACAAGATGTAAGTCACCCGTTAAGTTGCGGTATTGTATGGACACTTTTGTCAGACCAAATGGAGAGCAGACACTTCGTCTCACTGATTCCATCCTTGGCTATCATCCGTGTTTTCCTTTTCTTGGTAGTCGCTACCCGGTGAGGGTTGTTGTTGTTGTTGTCTTCCTCTACCTTCTTCCTATGTCCAGCAGGCGAACCTCGCTTACGTATTTTCACCCATGGAGTTGTCGCATGTGGATTGGAGACATATTTGTATTTCCAATTGTGTTTGGTGTGGTCACAAAGCGTCCCTGACCACCTTCAGAAGTGGTTTGGCAGATCAGATAACAATCCGTCCTCAATGTGTTTCAAGTGTATTATAACGTTTTAAGTGTAAGTTGTGTATCTTAATGATACACATATAACTTCATTTTAATTTCAGTATAATGACCCAAATGTCATCCTACAGCAGAGAAAAAACGTGTTGATATATGTCTAACTGTGCGCCCTCGTAGATCACCCTTTGAAGCCTTATTTTTTTTACCATGCCACATTAACTACATTTCAATCAGGAGAGACTCGTTCTGAGAGATTAGACCCCATCATGATGTCATCTATTCCAGGAGGGTGGTAAAGATTAGGGATTCCCCCCTGTTGAGTTTAGACGCTGGTGGTGGTGGTGGTGATGGTGATGAGATGAAGAGGGGGCTGAGGATCTGGATGTGAAGCAGAGTGGGCTTTTGATGAGCTCGCCCTGGGCTCTGGATAAGGTGACTAGAGGTGAAAAGGGTTAAGGAGGGCATGGTGATGCCACCTAAAATGACAGCTGACAGGAGCGGAGAGGAGACCAGATTTAAAGTTTGGCAGCAGCAACATGAATGACTGAAGGAGATGGTGGCAAAATTTGATTGGCTAACCAGCAGACTGCAGATGCTGAGCTTCATTGAGAATCTCAGCATGACATGAAATTGCTCTCTACAATGCAAAACAAACAATATACCAGCAGTTTTGCATTGCTGAGAGCCTTGACTTGCATAGACTGACCTATCAAACCAGTGCTGTGTCAGAGATAGAGAAAGTTCTGGAACCACTGATTATCTTTGTGCCATGAGGGAAACAAGCTCCTGCTTTTATTTGTTTCTTTAAACCAATGACAATAGTCTTGGGTGGCACTAAGCCCAGGATGCAGTGCCCTGGAAAAACAATGTCAGGGGTGAACTTGTTTTGGTTAGAGATTTGCACATGGGAAGGCGAACACTGTCTTTAAAATGTCACTGTGTGAGTTAACTTTTAAAGATTGTAAAAGACAACATAATTGGATAGTTGGTGCCCTAGAGGTGAAGCATGACTATATTCTAGCTCTTAAGGAGCTCACTGGACCTGTTAAAACCACAAGCAATTTGCTGGCTGTATGTGGCTCTTGCAGAACATTATTATGACAATATTTAACAGATCAGTACATTAGTGAAGTCAGTGTCAATGGTTCATGCCACTATTTGACTCAAAAGATGTGACAAATCAACTCTCACTGGTCATATAAGTACAGATCAACATTGAGTCCTGTGAGACGGAGTCTTGGCTTTTGTGTTCACAAGTTGTTTTATTGGTTGTAGATCTTTACAACAATTAACTGAAAGCACAAAGCAGGCGTGCCTTATTGTATGATCCAAATCTTTGTCAAAATGTGCCATTTTCCATGTGCAAGTTGTCAGCTCGGAGGTTGTTGTTGTTTCCCGTAACAAAGGGGATTTGGATGGTAACACTACAGATAGCAGAGGAAAGGGAGAGTGCTGGCCGAGGCCAGTGGCTTATAGCAAAAGTCTACATCTGATGAGTCAGACCACAAAGAGCTAACTCACCCAAAATACTGCACTCTAAGTTATTACATTTTTTCAGAGCAGTGTTGATTATGTTACCTGAGAGTGACACTATAACTAAAAGCCCTTAGTTTCCAAAGTTGAACGAGTTCATCTTCTGTCCTCAAACACTGACTGGCCAGCTGACGGACTGAGATCACCACAAATCAATACGTTTCTGAGTCTGCGGCTAGATATTCTTCCCAACAAACATCGCTCTTAAGGACATGGCACTGAAAAAGTGTTAATACAGCAGAATCATATACTTAAAATAAATGGATTTATAACAGATGAAGTCATCAGATCACATAGCAGCTGATTTATGGTCTGCGGTTTGTTCATTTTTTAAATGGCCCATTGACTTGAATTTTTTTCTCAGTAATGGCAATTTTGTTTGTTTATATAATATATCGACCAGCCTGCATCTATAATTCAGTTTTCCTCAGGATGAAATGAGTTTTTCAATATTACAAATACGTTCGCATCAAAAGACAACATGCTTGCTGAGCCTGACTCACAACAACACCACTCTTTGCAAATTCCCACTGGGAAAAACGTCAATGAGTTTAGTAGTAAATTACATTTTCTCAGCAGTAAATGCATTTCAGGTCTTCCTATATATGTTTGAAGGCGGAAGCAAGACAGCAGGAGGTGCATTGTTCTTGCTAACACTGGACAAACAACTGCCAGAAAGATAAATATCCTTGAAACCCTGCAGCTGTGTTTTTTAGTTCAGGCAATAAAGTCAAAGGCACAAGAGGAGGAGGAAGTGAGGAGTCTAATCAGGTCCACATAGACATAGAATATTTCTACAATGATTATCCTGCCTATTATTGTAAAGCAATTATTTGAAATTGTGGGGGTGATTACTCAGTGACTATCACTGCTTATCAATGGGCTGCTGATATTAGAGGACCCACTTTAAGAGGGAGGATGGTAATGTCAGCATCTCACATTCAATCATAGGATTCATTCAACCTCCAAACCTCATAAAAATCTCTCTCAGACAACCTCTGAGGAAGCTGAACTTTATTGTCTTATATTAGATCTTGCGTCTATTAAATTACTCCCCCTATGAAAAAAATGGGAAGGGAAGGCAGGGAGCAGTGTCATGACCTCTGCTGCTCAGATGGAGGTGTTGTTGGAGGTTAATGTTTGTTATCCACATCCAGTGACGGGACTGGTCAGATCTGACGCTGGGCATGGTTTGCCCAACCCAGTCACCAGGAAAAATGTTGGCATTGCACGTTCCTGAAAACTATGGATAGGTTACATTTGAATGTTATTGTGTAGTGGATACACTGAAACTTTATGGTTATTTAGGTTTAAAAAATGCTGTGGTTAATGTGAGGTTAGGAAAAGATATGGGGTTAAAAATCTAGTTTTGGTGGCACAATCACAGCTGGAGAAGCTGCCAGTGTCTCCTAATAGTGCTGACATTTGGTGGCTAAAAAGCTGCTGGAAACACAACGATGGCTCACTAAAAAGCACCTGTGTTTGATGGATAAAAAGCCGTGTGAAACGCAGTGATAGGTTGCTAAAAAAACCCTGTTTGGTTACCAAAAGCAGCAGGAAACAGTGATGGCTCACTAAAAAAACCCACCCTTTTGGCAGCGAAAAAGGCAATGAAACACAGCAATAGGTCACTAAAAAACACCCATGTTTGGTGGCTGAAAAGCAGCATGAAACACAGTGATAGGTTGCTAAAAACACCCAAATTTGGAGGCTAAAACTCAGCTGAAACACAGCTATGGTTGCAGAAATGCACAATCATGCCAACTTTTTCTTCATGTAACTGGGCTGGGGTTGACTCATGGGCCTCTGTGGGCCCAAATCACTCTCTCTGCTACAAAAACATGAGTCTGTTTATTTTTCTTGCTGTCGATAAATCCTAAAAATCCAAAAACTAACACTGAATTCATCCGGCTAACAAATAATCTGTTCAGCCCAAGCCTGATGTATCGTCTGAGCCATCGAGCTGCATTGATGTCAGAAACTATTAAAAACACACCAGTGATCCTTACTGTTGCACTGGCTGACATTTTCTTTTCATTACGATGAACACGGGCACTGTAGTTTATTTTTAGTCAAATATAATGAAAGCATGACCCAGCCGGAGCACGAACAATTCATTGATCCGTCTGGTGTTGCCATGGCGCTGTCAGTCAAGTATTGTGAGAGGAAATAATGCATTGTTGGATTTGGTGTGTTTGTCAAGAGATTTGTTCATGAGAAGAATGTAGACGGGTGCCTGCCTTATCATTTAGTCCTGGATAAGTTATATTTTGAGATACATTTTCTTATTTTAATGTGTAAAAGAAAATCTGAAACAGAACTTAATGAAACCACTGAAATCCATGATCATTAATTTGTTTTTTAGGGTTTACAGTTATTTATATGACACAATGACACACTGTTTGATTTAGTTATAGGGGAAATTCCAGGAGAGATTAAACGTTAAATGTTTTAATTGACAAAACAACTGACTGAACAACTAAATGTGAAGGTAAATGTCACTGCAGGCTTTTTGTAGCCTTGAACAGAGAGGAAACTCATTAAATGCCAGTATCAGTAACTGAATGTTATCATCAACTAATTATCAGTTTATGACCCATGTGTGAGCTGCGATTACCAAATATCTGTCTGCCTTAATGTATCTTTATTATTCTGTGTGTGTGTTTGTGAATCAGTTTGTAGTTGCCGATATTCCTCTTTTTATTCTTTTTGCCTGAAGTCATTCACTTTACTTTATGTATATTGTTAGCTAAGATACTCCACAACAAAGTGTAATTTGGCTAATGCCTGTAATTTGCCCCTCTAATTCACTTCTAACTGAGAGGCAGTGCTAATGAGAAGTGAGACTGAATGGTTAGTGCAGACAGGGAATTAATAGCTGGTAGCATAAGTGCACAGGCCATCAATATAGCTTCATCACATGAGTCCTGAAATGGGGCTGAGAGGGTTGTTTCTGCTGCATCTAAATTTTCTAACCCTGATGTATCTAATGTTGCTGAGCATTCACACTATTTTTACTCTGCTCTACTTCCCATCCAAAGTGACACAGATTAAGTGCTACCCATGACTGCTCAGCACAAACACTGTTGACCACTGAGACACTTGTGTCGGTGGCTGCAAATCACACAACAGCTGTAAATTAAAACAGCTGGTGACAATGTAATTCTCCAGAGATAAGTGGGGAAGAAGAGGATACAATGACCCACCTTGTAGCAGTACACAATGGCCCTCATTCATGAAGTGAATGTACAACAGAAAGCTGCACGTACAGTCATTTACATGCAAATCTCGGGATTTATCAGTGTGGATGTGAGCAGAGCCTTCGACAAAATCTCACGTCAGGTCTCAACTTGTGTGGTGCAGCGTTGTGACTTTGGCTGAGGTGGAGAATTGTTATAAGATGCCAGTCAGAATATGGTGTATGAATATTTGCAGCCACACATTGATCACTTAAAAATGTATAGCCTATGAGGAAAATAATGTGTCTTAGAAAGGCCTCTATCACAGCTGCCAGATAAAACCTGTTGGTTGAGCCTGAACATCAACATGTCCATTTTTAACTCAGAAAAGTTTCTCTTTTTGGCCGTATTGCACCTCTCCATGTCATAAACTCTTTAGGCAAGGCCTCTAAACTGAGAATAAATTGGGGTGTGATATTTAAATGACAATTGTTTTCACCCGTTGTTAACAGCCAGTCATGCTGTGATTAGCGAGTTAAGAACATTTCGTTAACACATGAACCCTATTGTTAGATGATTGTTGCGCTTGGATCAGCTCTGGTTTGTGAGTTTGATAAATGATGGTCAGTGCGTGTAATGAGACCTAAAATATAGGGATAGCCTTTAATTTCACTAATATGTGATGGCTTGTGGTTTGTGGATTAATGGTTCTGAGTTTTGTTCAGCCATTTCATGAAAGACTTGCATTTTCTTGTTGTTTCCTGTTTCTGTTTTTCAAAATGGTGGCTGTGGGGAACTGGGCTAAAAGTCCAGGTGTAAGTAGGCCATGGTATCCTACATTTTTGTGCCTACTCAATACCAAAACAATACTTTTTCATTACCTCACACTGAGAAATGTAAAAGTGCTTTTAATTTTCTTTTCTGTCAAACTAAATCACCAATTTTTTTGATTATCAGTTAATCATTTGAGTCACTTCTCAAGCAAAAATGACCGGACATTCACTGGTTCCAGTTTCCCAAATGTGAAGATTTCAAAAGTCTGTTTGTTTTGTATGGTAGCAAACTGAATAATTTGGGGTTTTGCCCTGTTTTGCCCTGGGAAATCATGATGGTTATTTTTTCACAACCAAGTAAGTAAGGTGAACTCTCAGTTCCTGACAGTTTTTTGCAAAAAACAAAACAAACAAACAATGTAATTTCGGTATAACAATAACAAAATAATATATTGATATTACAAAAATAACAGTAACAGTTTGAATACGCATAAAGAATAAATGTAAACTGTTAAATCCTCTGTTTCTCTGGTGATTGAAACTGTGCTCTCTTTCATGCAGTTACAATTACATTAATCTCAAGTAAGCAAACAACCTTCGTCGACTTTAATCAGCCCACGTAAGTGATGTTTCTTTCCCTGAGCAAAGAGCTGGGTATATACTCAACTCTAAATTGAACACAATCACAATCCAATTTTATGGCAATATTCTCACAAGGGAACCATGAGAGAAATGGTTTGAATCCGACGACCAGTTGCAGACAAAGAACACTAAAGTTCTTTCGTTCCTTACAATTACAAGTAACCGTCAGTAAGTAGTGCAAATGTAAAAAGTTTCTAGGGCTGCAACTATGCTTATTATTTTCTCAATGAGGTATTTAATCATTAGGTCTTTAAATGTGACAAAAAATGAAATAAATAAAATACAATTTCCTAAAGCCCAAGGCCATGATATCAAATTGCCTGTTTTATACAACCAACAGCTGAAAACATAAATATTTTACATTCACATTAGACAATTCAAAAGTTGTTTTCATTTCTGCTTCAAAAATTACTTTAAATGATTAATTGATTGTCAAAATGCTTCAGATAGTTTTTCAGTTAATCGACTGATCGTTTTATTTCTAGCTGTGACAAAATCCTTAAACAAGCAAAATGATTAAATGGAGGTGCAAGGAGAGGAAACCTTAAAATGTACAAAACTCTTCAGCACCCTGGAGATTTCTGGCAAGTGTAAGTGAAAGTGTGGGAGAAGAAGAAGAAGAGAGTCTGCTTGGCAAGCTGCTCCGTCTGAACAACATCCCGACGTTGTGAGTGAGAAAATAAGCCAGAGCAAATAAATGAGGAAGACTTAAAGAACACAACCCAACACACCTGCTAACAGACTCACACCTACACACAGACACACACTTGCTAGAGCCACAGACTGACAGCCATATCCTGCTGTGTATCTGGCCTCATCTTTGGATTTGATAGAAAAAGAGGACGTTGTCGTACAACTTGTTTTAGAGGATCTTGCATGGCTCAGCACTGCTTATCATCTGATTCATAACATGTTCCATTTCATCCTTTTACCCTGAAGGAAGTCATGTCTCATCCGTCCACAATACTGGGGCCTAAAGTCTTTTCATCACCACCTCCTAATGACTATCATCCATTTTTCATCTTCCCCACAGTGAATGTGATGTGAGGCCTGATGTCTCACATCTCCCCGCTGTGACTTACTGGCAGGATGTTCTCTTCGTTCAGATGAAGTAATGCAGCTAATTAAGCCAATATCAAGAATCACATCCTCTGAATTATCTGAGTCTATTCTGGGGAAAACAGTCTGTTTAAGGAAGCACAAGACAAGACAAGAAATACAGTGACTTTATTAGAAAGCAGGGGAAGGCTACTTATAGCACACTAAAGAGCACTTTTGGCAACACTGTGGTTTCAGCATATATTACTGTAGGTGATAACCCATGAATCAGTACGTTTACCTGCAGCTTGAGAAAATCAAATTATTGGCTTAGTCCGACTGAAATTGGACTTTTAAATGCATGTAAACAGCTTAGTCTGACTGAAATTGGACTATCCGTAGCTCGACTAACACACCTAGATAA